>JAODUO010001104.1:45000-72500 GCA_025642075.2 Ridgeia piscesae | reverse complement strand
GCTGGATTCTTGAGCTGACGAGTCGAACTTTGGGCATGTTTTTCACTCAACCTTGCTCAAGTTATCTCAGCTGTATGCACGAGTACGTGACTGTAGACTACGGTGGATATATGTGTAGGAATAGAATAGAATAGTTTACCGTAATATCGGTATTGTGTCGTGGGGTCTTTTGTTAGCAGTGTCGGGTTAAAGTTTAAGGTTAGGGTTTCGGGTAATTATAGGATTAGCTAAAGTTAGCTTAGGCTTAATTAGGGTTACGGTTAATTTATGGTTAGCATAAAACCGGAATTTTATGAAGGTCATCTATATTTAGCGTCGCCTGCGATAAATGACCGATGTTGCGGTAATCACTGAGCTACGCGTAGACACCGTAGACCCCGTGCATTTTGTCGAGTGAGACGCGAGTTTGTTTTCTTAATTGAATTCTTTATTTTGTAATATAGCGTGTGTGTATATGTACATAAGATATGCGATGATCAGTTTGGCTGGTGTAAGAAGTTGTTTTCATGGTTAGGTCAAAAAGTAAATAAAAAGATCGATGCGTATGGCCACGATGCCGACGTCTGCGGCACGGACTTGTGTCCATGGCCACGGGATGACGCCGCGTCCTGTCAAGACACATCGACACCGTTCAGTATTCGAATATAATTTGAAGCCACTGAATATTCGTATCCGATTCGATATTCGACTCGTATTCGAAATTTCGAGGATATTCGATTCGATATTCGATTCGAATGAAACCAGATTCGTCCCAGCCTTACTCGAAACCACTCGACATCTTCATGTGTTTCTCCACGGGTCTTCCCGTACCGTGTTACGAGGTCCCACTTTTCCTATCCACTATAACGTACACCTGTCAGCACTTTGACCCAATACGGATGTACTGAGTGGTACCTCAATTGTAAGACAAGCGTTGTTGATGTGAAAGACACTGTGACAAAGTGTCTCCTTTGAGAACGTCCTGTGTTTGTAGGTTCTACTGCAGTCTAGACGCAGTGCCTAGCCACCGTGTCCTTGTGGCTGAGGCAGGAAGTACGTGATCTCAATACGTCCGTTCGCTGCAGTTTCAAGTAATGCCCAAGAGTGTACAAATTAATAAAGCAATGTGCTTGTCAAAAACATGTTAGAGAACAAAGGAAACCTAATCATGCGCATAATAGCCGTACACCAGGGTTTTCTGCGTAATGAATATTGGAAGACTTGTTTCAGAATGAATAAATTATTGAATTATTGTACTATATAATTTATAACACACACACACACACACACACATATATATATATATATATATATATATATATATATATATATATATATATATTTCACCCTATATATTATATCAATTATTGTAATATATATATATATATATATATATATATATATATATATATATACATATCTAATAATTGAAATATAATATAGAATTATATAGACATATAATACGATGTAAGTTTAAATTTAGACATATTTTCTTTTTACTTTAACGTGAGAAACGAGGAGACTACGATTACCAAGACGAAACCAATCTAAAATGACACAACCTACAAGATATAGAACACAAACACAGAACATTAACCATTATTACATGTGCACCGTTGATTGCAATAATTATTGAACTGGCATCTTGGTGAGGTCATAAAACGCACCATGAATCAACCGTGTCTCGTTCGTTATTGCATATATCTAAAGAACAATTAGCGACGAGGATTAAACCTGCCAGTGCAACTAAGACTGAGCACGTAACCCAGTTAGGAATAGCAACAGTTCTAAGTAAAGCGGACGTCCCGGACACATTTTTGATAGTACGAGAAACTGTGACTGCTTGCCTTTGGCAAACAAAAATAATGCCAAAGAAAATGCCAAAGAAATGTCACCAACTGAGAATGGAAACAGCAACGGTGCCACCGCTCATGACGACCCCACATGCACGTAAACGTGATCAGTGCATTTGTCACATCCAATCAGCGGTAAGTGTAATGTGGGAGTGGAAGGGGAAGGAAAAGTACACACATACACGTACGCACGCACGCACGCACGCACGCGCACACAAACACAAACACACAATTAGGCAGGCAGGCAGGCAGGCAGGCAGGCAGGCAGGCAGGCAGGCAGGCAGGCAGGCAGGCAGGCAGGCAGGCAGGCAGGCAGGCAGGCAGGCAGGCAGGCAGGCAGGCAGGCAGGCAGGCAGGCAGGCAGGCAGGCAGGCAGGCAGGCAGGCAGGCAGGCAGGCAGGCAGGCAGGCAGGCAGGCAGGCAGGCAGGCAGGCAGGCAGGCAGGCAGGCAGGCAGGCAGGCAGGCAGGCAGGCAGGCAGGCAGGCAGGCAGGCAGGCAGGCAGGCAGGCAGGCAGGCAGGCAGGCAGGCAGGCAGGCAGGCAGGCAGGCAGGCAGGCACAAATAATAACAATTACAGAAAGAGCTCTCGCATATGTACGCTTGCACACGTACACACGTACACACGTACACACGTACACACGTACGCACGTACACACGTACGCACGCACATTGCCTTTGTGTTCGACCGATGCGTCTCCCTAATTACGGATAACAAGTTGAAATAAGCCCGGCGTAGTTAACCTATGACCTTCTGGTGGCTATTTGACGAGACAATTTGCCGATTCCAGTCGTCGAAGACGGGAAGTCGACGGAATTTCCGTTTCACGATGCCAAGTCAATGAAAAAATCAGTGCAATGCCCCATGGAGTTCGGACTTTCTTGTGGCACTCGGTCGGTACATGTGGAATGAGAGGTCAGATAAGTGGCCAACATATCCGTTGAATTTGTCCATCATTTTATGTTCGGCGACACGAGTTATCACTGGGCGGAGCACTCTCCTGTGTGTAAGGGTGTTATTACACTGGGGCTGTAATCGTGCTGGCGCTCTGGACGGACTGGCCCAAAGTCTCACTGGTGTTGTTACGTTGGAAATCGCCACCAGGCCTTACGTGCCTTGGTCCGATATCAACGCTGATATCAGAAGGAGTTCTAAAGCAGGACACCCGAATCGCTTGGAGGAGACGTCATAAGGTCCGAGTGATACCACGCGCCAGGATGACACGACTCTAAGACATCGCGGGAGGGGGCAGTGGGCCACGACCTCTTTCGCAAATTTATAACTAAAATATTCCTATATATGCAAGCATTACAGTATAACATTGTCATGCCTACCTCGCGTTGCTATAGACGATTTGTGGTGCGAACATAATTCTTGTCGACTCCAATTCCGAAATGACAGGACGCTGTCACCGGCATAGTTTGTCAACATACCGCTAATGCTCAGTAATTGTAATGTATGTCCTTCATCGTTATATGAATGTCTAACTTAGTCCATACAACGTCTTTTCGTCTTTACGACGTCTCATTAACAATGTTTTTCTATGGCTTTTTATTGCCCTACAGTTGCTAAAAATAGATTAATCTTAATGAGTACGGTCCTTAGGACGGGAATAGAAAGTCACATTTTAGTGCCACTGATTTTGTATTGAAAAAGTCGTCGACCTGTTATGGCTCAGGTCTAAAAACTAGGCCCACTTCGTAATTGAACGATTGGTTGTCGATGAGCGTTGCAAACGCACGCACACGCACGCACGCACGCACAACACACACACACACACACACACACACACACACACACACACACACACACACACACACACACACACACACACACACACACACACACACACACACACACACACACACACACACACACACACACGCATAGAGTTGTCAACGTACGACTAAACTAATAATAGGCCAATCTTAGTTAGTAGAATCTAATAGTTAGTAGAATCGTCAACCACCAACAGATTAAGTGCAACTTTTATCGTAGATTTGCTACCGTAACGTAGACGTCATCAACCGCATAAGTTAGAACAATGAGGGGAAACCAGGGTAAAACGGGATACTCGGGTAACATGGGAATAGCGCTATATGCAAAGAATAATTCTGCCACAATGCGTATTTTCGCTTCCAACTAGCGTAGCGGTATGTGCTGACTAATATACACACCAATTGGTATGCAATTCTTCGCACGGATTGAAACAATCGTTAGTAATCCTTAGCTTTGCTAAATGGTTTGTTTGACGATCCATCTAAGTTTGCCAAGTAACAACTTGTCATATTTCAACTTCGAATGTCGTGAGGATGTAGTATTAGTTTATAAGTGTTTCAGCGTATAATAGTTTTTCCTGAGAGTGAGCAATGATTAATGTATCACAGTTTGATTACATCATGCCTATTCCGGGCAAAATGGGATATACTAATGCGGGCAAAATGGTATCATCACGTTATGCCCAGACATGATACCTGTTTAATGACCAACGGAAATTTCAAATATGTAACGTCTGTGAATAATAGTTACACACCATAGGATATTGTGTTATGGTTTTATGCACGTTTACTATTTTAGATATGACCTTTGCCAAAGGTTCATGGACACTGAATTGTTTAATGTTCACAACAATGTTTGCAACAGTTGTGCATGTTATGACGTCTTGTTTTTGTATTTTTCATTGACAAACATTAAATGCAATTTACTGTTTCTATAGATCGCTTAATTTAACTAGTAGCTCACAAAGTTACATAAAGATGTGAGGTCTATGGATTACATAATTACACAGGAATAGTAATCCACCCAAGGTACGGCAGTCAAATTCACAAAGAAGTATGACATTTTGCTGATACGACCTTACCATATCGCATATCTTGGCTATTCTTATTGTAATTTACTAGCTCTAATATATCAGTTACTTAAAATAACTATTCTGAATATGTAGGACCACGTCACATTAGCGAATGACAAAACTAAATATGCATTCCATATTTCCCGGATAAAAATTGTTTTTGTCGGGTAAAACGGGATTGTCCGTATTTATAAAAAAATTATGATGTCAACAAAAAAACAATACCATGCCCTGTTGTGTTTTGGTGTGTTTGGCCGATACACAACAAACTGTTACCCCAATGCGCAAAATGTGGGTGCGACGAACAGCGGAACGTTAACTCTCCCATATAACCCGGGTTTCCCTTATCATAGGTTAACTTTGCTTATGACGCGGGCAAGAGAAGCATTGCAAATATCAACTACAGAAATAAATAAAATTACATTATGAATTCTAAACTGTGAATACCGGATGGTCCCATATTACTGTATAAATTAATTACTTAAATATTGCAATGTTTGACGGGGCATGGGCCACAAATCACATCTTCACACCGGATACGGTTTCGGGAGTGCATTTCCGGTTGTATCCACTGCGTTCGCCACTTTTCACTTATATGAGCCACGAGTGTTCCCGGCCTGCCTCTTTCCCCAACGCCCCGCAGGATCAACTTTTGTGCCTGTTCGGTAATACCACGCCTTTGTGTGGTTTCCTGCGCGTGTATGTCATCACCTCGATGGTGACGTCCAGTACGCCCACTTTTCGTCACAGGTTGCGAGCTCGAGAACGATCGTTGAGGTGACCAGTCCAGCTCCACTTCCTCCTTCTAATTTGGTGTCCGACCAGCTCTTGCTTGGGTCTTTCCATCAGTGTTTCGTTATATATAGTTTCCGAACTCTAGTTCCTTATATCTACGATTCAGTACTTAGGAGAAAGAAGCGCTGAATGCGAAATGGTTGTCAACTCCATCAAACGTAGAGCGTCCCATAACAGCATGACGCACATGTTGCCACTGACCACAGATATTGTCTGTCGTGTCTACTCGGGCGTTCGAGGAAAAACACACAGATGTCACACGGTCACACACCTTAGGTGAGAAATCTTCTGCTGGTTGCTGCTCATGTTAATGGCCAGTCAGCGTAGGGTGGTGACGACCGCTATGTATATCGCACGCGGCCGAAGGTGTTACCCCATTACGGCCTCTCATCATCGCAGTCGAGGCGCCATCGGGCCGGTTGTTTGGTTAGAGCTACATCAACGGTTTGCTTCGGCCTCGTGTGGATGTGAAGTATTTTACGGCAACATAAAACAATTTCCTTTAAATACATCCACGAGAGTTTTGGTTTTCAAGACAGCGAGCATGGTTGTCGTCGACGTCACTCTCTTCACGACCAACCAATCAATGTTGTTAAAATTAACGAAACTTTCGCCCGCGATAACAATACTGATTTTGCATTAATATTCTGTCTGATTGTGCATATGTTTTGGTAAAACAAGTATCTGTGTCTGTCTCTGTCACCGTCTTTGGTCTGTGTCTGTGTCTGTGTCTGTGTCTGTGTCTGTGTCTGTGTCTGTGTCTGTGTCCGTGTCCGTGTCCGTGTCTCGTGTCCGTGTCCGTGTCCGTGTCCGTGTCCGTGTCCGTGTCCGTGTCCGTGTCCGTGTCCGTGTCCGTGTCCGTGTCCGTGTCCGTGTCCGTGTCCGTGTCCGTGCCCGTGCCCGTGCCCGTGCCCGTGCCCGTGCCCGTGCCCGTGCCCGTGTCCGTGCCCGTGTCCGTGTCCGTGTCCGTGTCCGTGTCCGTGTCCGTGTCCGTGTCCGTGTCCGTGTCCGTGTCCGTGTCCGTGTCCGTGTCCGTGTCCGTGTCCGTGTCCGTGTCCGTGTCCGTGTCCGTGTCCGTGTCTGTGTCCGTGTCCGTGTCCGTGTCCGTGTCGTGTCCGTGTCCGTGTCCGTGTCCTGTGTCCGTGTCCGTGTCTGTCTGTGTCTTGTCTGTCTCTTTATTATTATTATATATATATATATCTCTCCACACACACACAACACACCACACACACACACACACACACACACACACACACACACACACACACACACACACACACACACACACACACACACACACACACACACACACACACACACACACACACACACACACACACACACACACACACACACACACACACACACACACACACACACACACACACACACACACACACACACACACACACACACACACACACACACACACACACACACACACACACACACACACACACACACACACACACACACACACACACACACACACACACATGTCATATTATGCAGCCAACGAACGTCGTCTGGCCACGTTTGAGGCAGCGTGGAGTGACGGAACGAGCTGTATGATATATTATAAAAAAATGCATCACATTTACCATAACAAACCTTGAAAAAATATTTCAGAAATTGCTACCGTCTTCATTGGTTATTGGTTTTATGCTTCATATATAAGGGTGCTTTATTTAGCAGATAAAACAGAAAGGTGGATATTTCTAAAAACAATAAACAAAATGTTTACACTGAAAACGTAGAGCATCCGAAAACAGCACATAGCAGTTTTGGTCTGGTCTGGTGAACTGATCTGTCTTGTCAGTCTCATGTGAACCAATCAATATGCAACTTTAAAATACTCAGAGTCACAGCGACACAGCGACGCGGAGACGCGGAGACGCGGGGACGCGGAGACGCGGAGACGCGGAGACGCGGAGACGCGGAGACGCGGAGACGCGGAGACGCGGAGACGGGAGAACGGAGACACGGAGACACGGAGACACGGAGACACGGAGACACGGAGACACAGAGACACAGAGACACATAGGGAGTTGTAGATAAACAATATGCATTGCATCTGCTTTCTTGTTGAAACCCAGATCAAAGGTGTATATGCATGACCTACATACTCACTCTCGGACACAAACTGAGCTGTCACAGACAGGTGCATGCACAGGCACACAGACTCACACACGCAAGCAATCACGCATATATAGTGAATACACACATGCACACACAGAGTGTATCCATCCACAAAACTCTACAAGCTATGACATACCATAATTTCTACTCAATTATTCAATTATTCCAAACACGTCCCCGCCACCCGCTAATTTACCGTGAAAATACGATCGCGGAAACACTGCAAACGATTCGTCCACCATAAAACAATTATCCTTGTCCACGCGAACGCCAGTCAACACATTTGCTACACCGGCACCATCGCATCTTTCGGTGGCGCAGTTCGTGCATAACGATCTTAAAGTTTTATGTTGATGTCTCGCTCCGCGCATGCGCACATGTGACGTACCCGGCTGGGGGAGGCGTGAGGCGGAAACGGAGTCGTAACGTTTTAAATATTAAAACGGCGTCCGTTTCTGATGACAGCGGCTTGACGCCGTGATTCGTTAACTGGGACAAGCGTCAGAACCAACTACGGCGGGTTTTACGATAAAATGGATCGCGGACCACTAAGTGCGAATCAGTCGCTTCGAAACAGCGCGCCCCTAACGTCTGTGCTCCAGTAGCTCGCGTCAGTTCAGAACCGGTACACGACAGCTTCTTCCAGGACGCTTTCTTCCAAGACGGTTTCTTCCAGGACGGTTTCTTCCAGCACGGCTTCTTCCAGCACGGTTTCTTCCGAGAAGGTGTCTCCTAGGACGGTTTCTTCCAGTGCGCTCTAAACCTCAGCTCAACCATGCAGAGAATATCCATGCTCCTGTTTTGCGTGCACTGCGCGTGGGGTAAGTACTTTCTGTGGCCCGTACACGTTAAACTACAAGTAATTGTCGGATTGTCGGACGTTTATAGTGTTTAGAATTGTTTAGTTGACATGTGCATGTGAACTGCAACCTTTAGTATCGAATGTACGTGTTCTCTTAAATGCATTTCTGTGACAACGCCTAGAGACCAATAGACTGAGAAGTCAGATAGAAGTTTTTTAATATCGACTGGTTTTGAAAATGTTGACAGAAATATTGCTTATAATTAAGATGTAGAAGGACAAGACATAGAAATAACTTTATTAAATGAATCGCGTATATTATTTGTCGTAAAGTAGTAGTTCTCGCGGAGATTCATGGAATAAGTTAATTCTTTGGGTAGCAATGTTGTTGAATCTGGTAAAATAGTATAGTATAACATATAATGTGGTCATTTGTTGCATTGCAGTTAGGCGTACGATTAAGTAGGCAGTTCAAAAATCGTTTTGATTGTTTAAACGGCAACACATATCGCATATAAAATATCATAAAATTACCATGTTAATCAGTGCTATCAGGCTTTGTAACATAGGGCCTATCGTTAGATATACAACGTTAAATATATCTTCCTCCGGAATTGATTTTATCCATCAAGAGTAAGATTTCTTTATATTCTGATATAACTCTTCCCGGGATCTGAATCTCTGCAGTTACACTTTATAAGTCACATTAAGAAATACTGTAACACATAACTAATATGCGCGTGACTGAAAAGACGATTTAGCTTTACATATATATATGTATATATATATATATATATATATATATATATATATATATATATATATATATATATATATATATATATATATATATTTGTGTGTGCGCGTGCGTGCGTGCGTGCGTGCGTGCGCGCGCAAGTCAGCGCAACGTTTTGATGTTACGTGTCACTTTTCGAATCGAGTGAAACAGGTGAAACTTACATAATACTCCAGTTTTGTTGATTCTTTAACCAGAAAATAGTGAATGATTTTCAGTTTTGAAGCGGAAAAACACGCCGTGTATTGCCAGGTTACCTACGGGATGGAGACTGTGAATGGTTTATGAATTAGCTGAAGAAAAATCTAGACTAAATAAATTTAAGTCTTCATTCTCACTGATAACATTACGGAAATATACCAATTTATATGATGCATATGTTATGCTAGCAGTGAGAAAACAACATGTAATCGTCCAATTATGAGAGACTATCCAGTACATATACGCCTTATCGTGGAAAATATATATATATATATATATATATATATATATATATATATATATATATATATATATCCACGTCACAGCTACAACGTTTTTAAACTATCTTAATTAAGTATATATATATATATATATATATATATATATATATATATATATATATATATATATATATATATATATATATATATTGTGTGTACACATACATATAGTAATATATGGCGTCACATTACGTTATTGTAAAATTCTGATATTGTAATAGCCCATAGTTAATTAAGCAATGTTTCATATTTAAACACGTCGTGCTGTGCGACTGGTAGATTGACTGCCGTATATGTCATAATCTCTGGTATACTGTTCGCAAACACCGCAGAAACCAACAGGGCTAATAAAAACAAAATAAAAAGTTCCTCCCTATAATTGGATTTCTAAAAGAAAATGCTTTGTGAATAAAAACTTTGCAGCGATTTTCATTCTGAACCGGGTTATCAGATGCGTAGCGATATCATCAAACAAATCTTCTGTAAAGTCGTAGCGATATCATCAAACAGATCTACGAGTGTACAAGACTCGTCGTCCCTTGACGGTCATTTACGTCGAGTAACAGCGTAATTGTTTGCGTGGTGTTGTCGTAAATCCGTTTGACTGTTATCTAGATGCTGAGCAGAAGTTTATTAAGATCCATGGAGCCAATATAATCGGGCATATATTTGGAGCAGACTTCACGTAACTTACGCTTCCCTGTCTGATTCTCGAAAGGTCAAGACTTAATGACCTGTAGACGGTGTAATAGGTTTGCTTAAGTGGACATAGATTGTCTTGTTGTATAATTGCAAAGACCAAACAATTTGTAAGGATATATATCAAAATTGTGACGTATGCATGGATTAAATCTAGTTCCAAAGACACTTCGCATATTCCAGGGTACCAATATATCGACAATGCGTGAATAACATATACATATTCCACAAATGGTTGTGAATTTTGCATAGCGCCAAGTACGTAAATATTTAGCGACATTCACAGTGAAATAGACAGTTGGCAGGAACCACGGCAAATGCTGTAATATCATCAATACTAATTATCGTTTAGGAATAGATAGATATTGCATATGCAGATATATATTGCTAGAATACAACTGTTTTTTTGGGTTATTTCGTCCATTCAACACAATTTAGATTAATAATCCCTCTAATAAGTTATATGAGGTGTCCTAATATGTTACAAATTACACCGGTACGGCGTAACACTTTAGGACACATTTCAGGATTGCGGGTGAGTTTCTTAATCGGTCGAAACTTTTATTATTGCAATGGGTCCCCACATATCTCCTACAGATAACTGGTGCTTAATTAAATGCCTGGCTTATTACATATTTCTGGCAAAATGTATTATGTATATGTGGTGTCCTAAAGTGTTACAAGTTACCTCGGTACGGTAGTACCTCTGGCGTAAACTTATGGCGTGTCGACGGATTCACGTGATATTACACACGACATGCTCAAATCTATTGATGAACATGCTCTCGTCTTGCAGAATAATTTGCATTAGCAATGTTGTCCGCAAGCCCATTATTACAACTTATTCGTGTTACAACTAGCCCCGGCCAAAACCTCGTCTAATGCCGCCCTCACCGATCGCTTTACTCATTCAAATAATTCTTATCATCTATTGTTGCCTTTTAATATATCGCCAGTCGAAACATATTACGCTAATGTTCCAGACAATTAATCTGTAGTAGTAAATACGCCAAACAGTTAGCGTATTAGTATTAGTGTGCTATGAATTGTACAGTCACTTTAAAAACCAGTGTACTCTACACGATAAATCAAGCAACATTTTAACACTGGTCAGAAAGCCTGTATTTACCTCAGGAGACGAGCACGCGTTATGCGTATGTAGACAATTGAGGAAGTTGTAGGAGGTGATTATATCTTCATAAGCCTTTTGTTATGTCTGTTGTATCTATGACAACGCTCACACGTTGCGCCAACCTGTCGATTTCGCGGGCGTCAAGCTTGGCTTACAACTTGAGTAATCGATTTTTCTTGAATTTGGTAACACTTAGTCGGCGTAAGCGACGACCAGTCAATGCTCGCTGGGAACCAGAAGCAATTCTCGAGCGCGCTTTCGTAAATCATATAAATATTATCCCGGTTACACTTTGTAAAGTCGATAGCGTACGCTCGATAATCTAGCTGCTTCTATATGAGCTGACGAAAGGTGAAATCACAGACAGACACAGCACGGTGTCAGGTCATCTGGTGATGTGTATAATGTGTGAAGTCATTATAATTATGTTTACGAAGGATTTGTAACTGGGAAAGGAGGAAAGAAGGGAGACGCAACGGGAGAGAGCAGCAAAGAAGGGATATGTCGAAGGGAAGAAAGGGGAGAGTGATGGAAAGAATGGTGCGAGCGAGGAAGCAAAGAAGTATAAAGAGACGGGGAAGGAAGGGAGGAGGGAGGGAGGGAGGGAGGGAGGGAGGGAGGGAGGGAGGGAGGGAGGGAGGGAGGGAGGGAGGGAGGGAGGCAGGCAGGCAGGCAGGCAGGCAGGCAGGCAGGCAGGCAGGCAGGCAGGCAGGCAGAGAGAGAGGGAGGGAGGGAGGGAGGGAGGGGGGAGGGAGAGAGGGAGGAGATTGGAGGAGGTGCACATGAGGATACATGCCTATATATATATATATATATATATATATATATATATATATATATATATCTTCTCTCTCCATCTGTCTGTCTCACTTTCTCTTACTCTCTCTCTCTCTCTTCTCTCTCTCTCATATATATATATATATATATATATATATATATATATATATATATATTATATATATATATATATATATAATATATATAATAAAGAAGGAGAGCAAGGGGAGAGCGCAAGAAAGGATATGTGAAGGGAAGAAAGGGAGAGATGAAGAATGGTGCAAGACAAGACAGAAGACAGGGAAGGGGGAAGAGAGGGGCAGAGAGAAGAGCAGAAGACAGGGAGACAGGGGGGAGGGGGAGACAGAGGAGACAAGAAGACAGACATGATTGTAGAATATATATATATATATATACAGATATAATAATATATATATATAATAGATATATATATAGACAGCAGACAGACAGACAGACAGATTTAGATATATTATTTTTTTTAATATATATATATATATACAGACAGACAGACAGACAGACAGACAGACAGACAGACAGACAGACAGACAGACAGACAGACAGATAGACATACAGACAGAAAGAAAGCGGATGGGTACGAAGGCTAATATAAAGACATACATATGAGGGAGGTGTGACGGACCGAGGGAGACATGTGTTGAACAAAAATGCCTAAAGATGGAGACACACGGGGTAGCAGACAGCGAGAAATGACGGAGCGAATCAACGGAAGAAATTAAATGCGTAAAGATAGAAACATTGCTGCTTCCACTTCCAGGAAATGTAGATGATTATTTGAGACGTTGAACGTAAGTATAATTTATTCTATGACGTGAACAATCATTGCTGATCGCGAACCACCTGACGTAATTGTTATATCCGAGTAGGTGACGCTTGTGCGGCTGACGTAGTCGTTCACATATAGCCTGGGTCGAGACAGAATAAGTCACTGTTCCGCTTCACCCTTGACATATGTGTTCATTTCGAACAGTAATCTCAGTCCGGCTGGAACAAGCAGTCAGTCTAAATCATTACTCTATAAAACTGTTCGTTTGTTGTCAGGTAATCATTCACACAGCAGTCCGACCACGTTAGTACGACTTGCTCGAAGTTCCCTTGAAAACGTCTACTTTGCGGCAATGACCCTAAATATGACAGCCCAAAAAATAAACTTACGGCGGAGAGGCATGAAACCCTTAGTTCAAAACATGCAAACACAACTATCTACATGCATGCACTAAGTATTAACTGAGAGTTACGGTATGTTGGTTTAAGCAGTGTTATTTTTAATGTGAAATGTAAAAACGAAAGTCACATCCGAAACAAAGACATTTAGCACTTAGTGTGCTTAGAAAGGAATTAGATAACATCAGATGACTAAACCAGTACACAGGCGACACTACAGCAACTATTGAAGAGAGGACGACTGAGGAAAACAGATGCACATGACAAATCTAAAACTGCTTCTGGCTGGCAGAATTAACATGGCCGCCTGAAGAGAAAACGAAAATGTGTCGTAAAAAAACAACATGGCGGACACCCAACCTAACGACGATCTCCTTGTGGGACGGACACCATGGACGAGATGGAATATTTGCATTGCAGCCTTAAATTGTGGATCAGAAGAAGACACGTGAGGTGAAGATGGGCCGGCAGAATGGAATGTTTTGTGCGAACAATTAGCAATCGTGACGCATATGTAATCTAATAAGCCTTGCATGAGATGTGCCCCATTTAGAAATACCATTTCTGAACCGACAACAAATTAACACGTACCCACGTCGTACCCAGCTGCGTAGATAAAAAGAACCGTATCACACATGAAGTTGACACGTAATATCGAGTACTAATCATGATCATAATCGTGACATTTATAATGTTGTTCCAACATTTATTGCTCACAGCGCTGTACAAAAAAATCTTGAAAATAGATAAGTCTTGAGTTTAACTTTAAATGCACCAGTCGTGGTCATATATGTTAATCCAGATGCTAGTAATGCAGTAATTTTACCACGATCAATATTAGAATGTTGAGCTTTCTCGGCGTGTTGTAACACGGTGAAAAGGGGGAAAAGTTTGAATGTGTCTTCTAAAGTTCAAATAATAAGCGAGTGAGATATTTGATTTAAACGTATTTTCTCAACAACCGAAGTCTTAATACTTAGTAGTATAGTGACAATTTATTTTTGTTACTTCTAAGATAACATTTAACACTTAAGACACGTGATATGCGGAATATTAAACAAATACTATTATATTTTATAACTCTTACGTCATACCACTGACTATTTATTGGTGTGTGGATACGGTATAATTTATGCATATTTATGATGTCAAAGCGACTAACCGAGCAACTGGGTATCAGTTGTGCTACAATGAAATTTCAGAACCCAAAACACAAGTTGGCCCTAAGTTGGCCTTAGGTGTCATTAAAGGACGTTATAGATTACAGGAAAAATGGACGTGAGAACATTGAAAAATGCCTTCGCAACCGCTGCCGCAGTGCAGAACACACAGACCCGTAGCTCTTTAAAACGTGCATGCAAGATACCCATCAGTATTAATTTTACAAAAATAGCCATGTAATGCTACACCCACTTGTGTTATATGAAGGACAGTGGCACTAGGCAAAAACCACTCAGCAAAGCAAACTCTTTCAAATCCTGCACCACTTAACTGGCAATACATTCTACTCACTCAATGTGACATCACGTTACAGGCACATTATGATGTTGACCTTGGTCTGCATCTTTTTACGCCTAATTTTAAATACGTTCTTTGCTCAACACGACCTAATATGTTAATCATTTAAATTATTTTAACACGTTTTATTATTAAAATAAATATCTATGGTGTTAGCGATATAGTCCAAATACCCAAAACCTCACTAGGTCTCCCCTTAGACGGTTATCCAATTGTACACGCGGTGTTCTTCTATTCATTCTACACTTCACTCTAAGATACCAGATCGCTTCATTACCATTCCTCGCAGCCGTCACACTTTCGTGCGTCCATTAATGTTCGTCCAACTTAAGGACGGTAGAATAATCAGCAAGCACGTATCAGCGTTTGTACAGGAACTAACGCATATCTACGGCATGCATTGCATATCATAACGTAGGTCCCACTCCGTCTCACGCAGAGCGATAAATCAATGGTTGACTGATTGCCGGAGTAAATGCTAACAGGGAGACTAATGGTTTCCTGCGCACGGTGTCGTCAGATCTGTCGCTGCGTACAGATGTCCCGTCTCCGGAACGGGTCTTCGCAGTGTTGGCCGGACTGGCGGCGTGTCCCGTCTTAGCACTTGTGGTGCTGCGTTTATATATATATATATATATATATATATATATATATATATATATATATATATATATATATATATATATATATAAGATAGGGTAAGTTCTTATATAGCGCAGTATCTAATTCTCAAGATAGCTCGACGTCTTCCAGCCACGCTGCAATTAACGCGCGATGACTATTCATGCACAAATATAAACCACTCTCTACAGCCAGATACTCATTAACACAGCTAAGTGAACTGGAGCAATGCAGAGTGAAAAAACTTGCCCAAGGTTTGACACTTCAGCACAGGATTCGAACCTGGGTATTCTTAGTCGAGAGGCTGAAGCTCGCGCCACTGCGCCTTAGTGCAACTACTACTACTACTACTACTACTACTACTACTACTACTACTACTACTACTACTACTACTGCTACTACTACTACTACTACTACTACTACTACTACTACTACTACTACTACTACTACTACTACTACTACTATACTACTACTACTACTACTACTACTAGCTACTATATATATATACTACTACTATATATTCTACTATATAATATATATATATATATATAAGTATATATATATATATATATATATATATATATATATATATATATATATATATATATATATATATATATTACGAGTATTGTTTGTGCATCATACGTCCTACATATTTCCGATTTGTCCGATTACCTTCGCGTTTTGGCGTATGGCGCGTTGCCGCCGACCAGTGGGCGGTGATTGGCGGCCCATTACGGGCCTCGCCGACTGTGAGTTCGCGTTACGCCGGACACAACTTACGAGTTGGCGTTCATCACTAGCCATCGCGGACAGGCAATGCATACATCGTTGCCGCTCCGCCGAACAACGAAATCAGTCATTGTTAATGTCATTGTTAATGTTCCTACACAGTATTAGAGACGGAGGTTTATTTCCGTGATTCGCCGCACATGACTTACGTCCAGCCCTGCCTGTGTCGGGTCGTATCAGATTGCGCGCGGTCTCTGATACACGCCAGTGCATTAAAGGTGCCTCGATAAGTCGATTTTTTCGTTCATCGCTTGTGTGATCCTGTTTGCGAACAATAAACCTACCCTAATAGGAACTGTTGTGGCAGCTTGTTTCTGCACAGTTTAAATTCAATTCAAATGATAACATTATCATGCATACGTTTCCTTTTGTTTACTCAGTAAAAGCCGGTCCGCGCCTCTCTCTCCCCCCTCTCTCTCTCACTCTATCTATCTATCTATCTATCTATCTATCTATCTATCTATCTATCTATCTATCTATCTATCTATCTATCTATCTATCTATCTATCTATCTATCTATCTATCTATCTATCTCTCTCTCTCTCTCTCTCTCTCTCTCTCTATCTATCTATCTATCTATCTATTATTAATTACTATCATATCTATATAAATATACACAATAAATACACATACATATACACACATACACACACGCACACATATACACACACACACACACACACACACACACACACACACACACACACACACACACACACACACACACACACACACACACACACACACACCACACGCACACGCACACGCACGCTCACACACACCACACCACACACACACACACACACACACCAAATCACACATATATATATATATATATATATATATATATATATATATATATATATATATAATATATATATATATATATATATATATATATATATATATATATATATATATTATATATATTTACACTTATTTATGCATGCATGCTTCTATGTGCGTAGGTTCGTTTAAATGATATGTCCATCACATCGGTGAGATTAACAAGTTTTTGCCGAGACAGACGAGGGGGATGCCGGTCAACGCACTAGTGACACCAATACTTGCCTATTGTAATTATCTGTTATATGATACAGCCGACAAACCCTTTGTCAGGCGACAGCGTCTTAAAAATACTGCTGCTAGACTGATCATGCGTGTGCCAAAATACGCTAACATCACGCCTGTGCTAAAAGAACTTCATTGGCTGCCGGTCCGGGAACGTGTCTGTTTCAAGATAATGCTACTCGTCCACAGAGCGGTCAACTGTCGTGAACCAGTGGGCCTATACTTGCGTGACCTTATCTGCATCTACACGCCAACCAGATCACTTCGCTCAGCGGGAACCAAACACCTTAAACGACTAAAACAAAATGCAAAGCTGGAGACGCGAGTTTCCCCGCAACTGCTTCGGACTTTTGGAACCGACTACCTACCTTTTCCAGGACGAGAACTGTACAAGGAGGACGGTTTTAAGGGTGCATTAAGGTCTATTGCTGAAGTGACAATATGTTAATTGAAAATATTTGATTGCATTATTATTAATAGACAACTTTATTTCTACCTTCTTAAATGACATTTTAGATTGATATATCTTAGCCTTCTATATTCAGTAGTTTATTTAGTTATTATTTAATCTGTTTATATGCACTTTGATAATGGAGAGTTAAGTTTAGTGACATGTTTAAGCAATTATTTGTTATGAATTACTACTGTATGTTCATGTAAAGCGCCTTGAATAGTTTTTAAACTAGATTTGGCGCTCTATAAGTATATATTTATTTATTATATATATATATAGTAGCTAGTTTCCTGACTTCGAATATTCACACTTAATTTAATCAACTATTCTAGTTTTGTTGGTTATTAACCATAATGACAAGTTGAATGACGTGTTGAAGAGCCGACTGCAGAGGCGTCAAACCGACACGCGCGTAACCCGAGAGGCAGCTCACTGTCTCTTCCTGCACTCTTTTTGCTAAATCTCCTAAATGGCTTTCTCGAATTGGCTAATGCGATTGAATGCCGCGCCGGCAACAGACACGCGCAGACGAGAGTTTTTCGTGGCGAGGCCGGTCGCGCGACGCGCAGGTCGAAACTAATCTGAGTTTCGCGTCGCGTCAAATCCCTGCTGAATCAGGCGACGAGAGGGCTACGTCATTCGCTCGCTGTTGTAATGGTTCGCCGATGTTCTAAATGATGCCGGGCGCGAAGCCGGGACGAGGCCGCACCGCGTTTACCGCACGTAATTACCGGTTAGTATCGCAGTGCGTGTCGGCGCGGTAATAAGTCTCTCAACGGCGCCCGCGTCCACTAAATGACCACCTAGCAAATGCGTGCAACGCACCGCCAGTCTATTGCTGTAGCGGATTTGAAAACTATTGACACTCCGGGTTAATTATCTGTAGAGGTTTATAGTACGTGGTTATGTTAGTTTTTATTAGGTAATGGATCTGTATACGTGAGAGGCAGGTCGCGGCATTCTGCGTGCATGTTAGACGATACGTCAGAACAACTTTGCCCGAAGGGGTGGGGGTGGTTGCGAAACTCGAGATAGTGTACTCGTCGAAAACTGTATTGTGTGACGTGATTGTTGTAAGATAGAAGTTGAGTAACTAACGAACACGTGCTCGCAGTAGTAATGCAAAGATAAATAACCAAACTCACGGATTTGCAATGTGTTCATAATTCCAACACACGGGGACTGGGCAAAATGACCACAAATGTAGTCGTTACTAGCCATGATAAACAGAACTTGATTGACTTGTCAACTTACAACATCTATATTAAAATTAGTTTTCCTTTTTAATTAATCGTACCTTAATTATAAATACTTGAACTGTTTCCCGTTGCCCCGTCCAGTCGTAATCCGGGTTAGTCCAGCTAGACGTTGTTTCCTTTGCAATGAGAGAGGTGGGCGGATATATCGTGTAGCGTCAGTTACGTCACTTCCTATAATTACGTCATTTCCGGCCGCGCGTCGCCGCTGTTCACTCCGGTGCAAGGCGATGTCTCGTTCAAAAGCAGCATTCCTGAACAAACTATGCCAAACAGGTCACACGGGTGGTCCCGGACGGTCCGAACAGGTGACCGGTGTATGTTGCCGGACTGTCCGGAGGGCTGCCTTGCGGTTAATATCGGACTGTCCGAAAGGCTGACCAGTGGATGATGTTGGACGGTTAATGGTTCTACGATTTCTAGGAATATCAGAACTAGTCTTTTTAACCGTAGATGCAGCGGTTCTGGTATCACTGATGTATGTAGAAGGAACAATTTCTCACCCCCAAGTGTGGCTATTCGTGACGTCATCACTCCCCAAACGGGAGTAGCATTAGCCACAGCCAGTTGGCATGTATTAAACAAAACACACTCCCCCAGGAGAATGTTTGAATACGCTGGTGTCTGTCTTTCAGTTTTATTTCCATTCCTATATGGTATACCTGAGGTTTTCAGGCATAACTAGCAAATAGAAAGAGTAAATATTGTTAATGCACGTACTAATGTTTCTCTCCGAAATATTACGAGTACAGTTGCAAAGTTACACAATTGCCTCAAAAACGTAGGCATGAATTCGAGAAAAGTTCTTTATTCAACCGAAATCGAGATTGGTTTGTATAAAGCCAATGTTAGGTTTTGGGGGGGCGTGCGTGCTTGCGAATGTCCGTGCGTGCGTGTGCGCGTGAGTGCGTGAATGAGTGGGTGTTATTCCGAGCACGCACAAAACCCCTGAGAGAGCCACCTTATTTAGGAAGCATTGTAGCTGGTACATTCGCCGAAAACGTTGAATTTAGAGACGTGGCTGATTAATCGGCCGACACGATATTCGTCGGCGTAATCCTGAGCAAGTAGACTGATGTTATTTCAAGTAAAATAAATGATCGTCGTTATCGACGAATTAGCATATCTAAGCTGCTATTTACATTGGTTATGTTGCAATTATATCGGCCGCTGGGATACGAGTAATCTCTTCACAGTGTAGCGATATATATTAGGATATAATTAATAGAAATGCGGAGGAGAGAGAGAGAGAGAGAGAGAGAGAGAGAGAGAGAGAGAGAGAGAGAGAGAGAGAGAGAGAGAGAGAGAGAGAGAGAGAGAGAGAGCGATGAGAGAGAGAGAGAGAGAGAGAGAGAGAGGGAGAGAGAGAGAGAGAGAGAGAGGAGAGAGAGAAGAGAGAGGGGGGGGGGGGGGCGAGAGAGAGAGACAGCGATAGAGACAGCGATGGAGACAGCGATAGAGACAGCGATAGAGACAGCGATGGAGACAGCGATGGAGACAGCGATGGAGACAGCGATGGAGACAGCGATAGAGACAGCGATAGAGACAGCGATAGAGACAGCGATAGAGACAGCGATAGAGACAGCGATAGAGACAGCGATAGAGACAGCGATAGAGACAGCGATAGAGACAGCGATAGAGACAGCGATAGAGACAGCGATAGAGACAGCGATAGAGACAGCGATAGAGACAGCGATAGAGACAGCGATAGAGACAGCGATAGAGACAGCGATAGAGATAGACGCGTAAGACTTCGGTAGTGGCTTCCTGCTAACCACTCACGTACAAATGAATATAAAATACTTAATGACAATCTTGTTAAAAGTACCTTCACCATAACCCTAACCCTAACCCAAGCATAAACCCTAACCCTAACCCTAACAGTAACATTAACCCTAACCTTAACCCTAAACCTAAACCTTATTCCACATAATATCAAACAGAAATGGGCATTTGTACGTGAGTGGTCATCACGAAGTCAGTACCTAAGACACCGGCGGAGCGTGGGAGGACAGTGACCAGCGAGCAGTGACGACACCAGGGGTGGCGTGTAAGTTAACACTATGACGTCATATTACACATTCGTCGTTCAGGAACACGTCTCGTACAAAGCAGTACAATGCTTCCGATTTCTCTCAACGCTGACCTGTGTGCCGGGCTTGTGCAATACGTGTTGATGGCCAGAGCGAGCACTAACCACGGGACCTCCCGGTAAATAGCACCCATTATGACAACTTCCTGCACCTAAAGCGAGGCGCCGCTGATTTCTGCTCCTAGTTCCTTGAACAGTCTCATAACAACCATCTACTTCTTAACGCTTATTGCCTTGCTGTCGAACTACTAGGCGACATATCAATTTTATTGCGAGATAATAATTAGACGGCAACAGGATTATGGCCATGGTCCCATAGAGAGGGTAGTTAGTAGGCGCGTATAGGTCACCCGTATCGTTAAAGAGAGAACCGGCGCTTTTGCCCTTAGGAGCCGAAGTTAAGGAGGAAAGTAGCATACAAATCTATCATAAATCAAGAATATCTTCATATTTAACTATCCTCTGTATTTATTGTTTTTATATAAGATGTGTATTTGTTTCAGACACACATACATTATATATATATTATATATTATATATATATATATATATATATATATATATATATATATATATATATATATATATAATAATATATATATATATATATATATATATATATATATATATATATATAATATGTAATTATATATATGTGCACATATGTGTGAATACAACGTAACGTCATCAAATACACGTGACGTATGCACATTTAAAAGCTAAGCTAACTATTTCGGTGAATTAGATATATGTTAATTTACGAAAATCACAAGAGAATATATACATGATGGACGCATTATATAAAATCATAAATATCTAAGTTAAAGAACCTAGTTAGAAATAATTAAAAACACCTAGTTAGAGGAAGTTTGGAAGAAGAACAAACCAAAAGAGAAACCGACAACATATTGCAGTAACATGAGTATGTTAACTATTGCACTTACACAGATACAATTACATTTTTTAATATATATATATATATATATATATATATATATATATATATATATATATATATAATTGGTAAATAAAGCCATTGCAATTGTCTATATAAAAAAGTTTAATGTAATAAAATAAAAACCGATATCTGTGAAATCAAGTCTGATTCAAACATGTATATATTCAAGTATTTGTGGTCGAACGCGTTTATGAATTCTATTTTTGGTGCAATCTATAGACAAATGATAACATCAAATATAGTAATGAGTTATGCTTCCTTATTAACAAGATATCCAGTTGACATTTATACTATATTGTTTCCTCTGCGTCCTTCGCGCTGGCGTGATTTGTGTCCGTCGGCAAGCACATACATCATCTCCCACGCACTGCGTAGATCGATATCTTCTGATTTAGAGTTCGGATGTGCCGAAGTCGACGGTTGATTGATTTTGGTAGGTTAGGCTGACCTCATTTTGTGTCAAACTAGAAGGGCTGGAACGTTATATCGGCGCATCGGTATATCGTGATACATAACCGCACGGTACGATACAATATTTTCATTACACAATATCAGTGTCGCGATACGCTGCGATACATTGTATCAGTAGGCAAAACAGCATTCACGCTATCACGCATATACCACAACTGTTTGTGTATCGATATAATATCGAGTTATAACATGCAGTACTTGTATATTATCTACGTAAAACCTTTACATAATATACTATTTTCAATGCGTGCTTGCAATGTGGACCTCATAGTTATAATGGACGAAGTGACCTCTGCTATATCATAACTACGTCCACGGCAGCACAGACATAAGCAACAGTCTAATTACGTTCTAATCTCATTCGCCATTTAATGTGAATTTAAAGCTGCGTGTTTGTTTTCGTTAGTGGACTTGTAAAACTGAAATGTTCATTATTTCTTAATAGTGTGTACATTACTTTTAGACAGTTTACGTTTTCTCTTGTTTTGACGTATCCAGATTTCGTCCGTGTTTTGTGCAACGCCAAACCGTGCAGGGCCTTGTAATGACGCGTTATGAAACGCTGAACACTATTTTATATTAAATATTTTACTACTGTCAACTGCCGTAATAGACAACTGTCTGTTTGATCTCGCTACCGGTCTTACAACTTACATTGTATCAGCAGAAAACGTTATGATATTTCGCCGTCAACCAAAATCCTATCTGTATAAAATAGCCTGTCTCCACTAGCTTCTTAGCGCACCCATCGGACTACTGACGACCTTTGCATTGCGCTTGGCTATGAGAATGCTACATCCATATTTGTTGTTGCGCCAATTAACTCTGATTCTGAGGATATTGGCGCAACAGAAGTTATTTATTATTATTATTATTATTATATTTAGTATGTCATTATCAAAAGTGAATAAAGGAGTGTTTCACATTCTAGTCAGTGTAGTCTATATCGCGAAAGGTAGCATATCGTTACCTCAGTCACGTGATACGCATCGTATCGCGAAGTAGTATCTCATTCTCGGCCTACAAAGTAAATATGATACTATTTCTCAGTGAATCATCCATTAAATTCATTTTAATGTCCTAGACGGGTATTCGTCATACAACTCATGGTCATTTAACGGCTGTCTCTGTCTGTTGCCGACAGCCCTAACGAGCGAGAACCGAAGCAAGCGAGACATCCGCATGCTGCGCCTCGGCAAGCGGACGACGTCAGATGAGCGCCTGGCCCGGGCGTACGCCATCCCGCCCCTTGTGCCCCCGCTGTACGACGTGGCCGACGAGGAAGACCTGGACGAGCGCCAGGTGTACATCCCCCGCATGGGCAAGGAGCTGAAGCCGGAGGACGTGCGCTTCGTGCCGCCCCTGCCGCGGCTCGGTAAGCTCCTCGACGACTACATGCGCGAGTACCGCCGAGAGTTGAACGACGAGAGCGCGCGCCAGGTGTTCGCCAAGATCCCGCGCGTCGGCCGCTCCAGGCGCTCCGTCGGCGAGCAGGCGCCGCAAGCCGGGCCGCTGCCGAGGATGGGCTACAGGGACGCCGACTTCACTGCCGAAGAAAGACGCGCCGCGCCTCTACCGCGTCTCGGTCTCGCCGCCCGCGCCGCGCCGCTGCCCCGCCTCGGTCTGTTCACTCGCGCCGCACCTCTCCCTCGCCTCGGTCTCTTCACCCGCGCAGCGCCACTACCACGGCTTGGGCTGCGGCAGGAAGACGGCGAAAATGACGATGACAATGACATCTACTGGAAGGACGACAACGACAACGACAACGAGTCTGATGATGTCATCACCAACGAGATGAGGGCGGCGCCATTGCCGCGTCTCGGGCTGATCGACAAGAAGGCCGTAGGCATGCTGAGGATGGGACGCGACAGCTCAAGCGACGACACCAAGAGAGCTATGAGTATGTTGCGCATGGGCAAACGCGCCCTCAGCATGTTGCGCATGGGCAAACGGCCGGTGCGCATGTTGCGCATGGGTCGCGCCGCTGAGCGAAGGGCCCTGGGCATGCTGCGCATGGGCAAACGCGACTCGACAGAGGAGAGCAAGCGCGCCATGAACATGCTACGAATGGGACGATCGTCCAACCCGGAAGGCGACGAAACAGGCATGCAGAGAGATGCGCGCGCGGTCAGCATGTTGCGCATGGGCAGGTCGATGAGAATGTTGCGCATGGGCAAGCGGCCTGTGAGCATGCTGCGCATGGGCAAACGGCCGGTGAGGATGCTGAGAATGGGAAAACGTTCGACGGAAGAGTCAACGGACGACAGTCTGCTAAAAAAAGAAACAGTCGCCAGTGGCGACTCGAACTGATACCGTGAGAAACGACTCTTACTATATCCCATCACCACTTTTTCTTTACCCACTAGTGCGTGTGGGCCACGTCCTTCTGTCGGTACTGGGCAGTGTCTCCAAGCGCCTCCATCTCGACTACCTATTTCTATACAGGGGCGCCACGTGCTCACTTCAGCTGTTGAGCATTGGAACTGAACGCGTGACGCAATCAGGACAGGGTTGGCGGTAGGGATGGAGGGGTTCGCAGACACTCTAACTGACATATCCACCTCGTGACCAGTTACTTAACAAAAAGTTCGTCAAGCGATCAAAAATAGACGTGTAATGTTTTAGTATTTTGTATTGTATTTGGATGAATTTCTGTTTTCAGGAAATTTCCCTTATGAAAAAAAACAGAATTGACAGTTGCAAAATCGATATTTGTAGGCAACCCTGTTTGTTCTACGACATGTCCTGCTACAACATATGTGACAGTCACCTATATAACCGTTACCAACCGTCGCAAAAACAAAGTCTTATAGAGAGATCAGGCGCAACAATGTAATTGTGATATGCGCAATCCGCTTCTTACTAGATTACTGTCGTATCCAGTTCGTTGCCACTTGCTTTCGTTATTTTGTTTTATAAAGATAATCTTATTAATCCAAAATTTCAAGATAATATACGACGAAATATACCAAAAAGCCACGTGGTCGGCATCCATTTTTGATCGCTTGGCGGAGATTTTGCTAAGCAACTTGCCAATTATAGATAGGTCAGTTGTCCACTAATCCTGGTCGTCCCAAGCTTCTCCTTTTGTGTTGGTCCTAGTCTTCACCTTTTATCACATGTTTCTGTCACAATGCTCTCTTTATCTCGTTAGGTTTCAACATTGATCCTAGTCTTCACCTTCTATCACGTTTCTCTCTCAATATTCTCTTTTATATCGTTAGGTTTCAACATTGGTCTTAGTCTTCTCCTTCTATCACACGTTTCTCTCTCAATGCTCTCTTTTATCTCGTTAGGCTTCAACATTGGTCATAGTTTTCTCCTTCTATCACTCGTTTCTCTCCCAATACTCTCTTTTATTTCGCTAGGTTTCAACATTGGTCTTAGTTTTCTCCTTCTATCACACGTTTCTCTCTCAATGCTCTCTTTTATTTCGCTAGGTTTCAACATTGGCTCTAGTCTTTTCCTTCTGTCCCATGTTTCTCTCTCAATGCTCTCTTTTATCTCGTTAGGTTTCAACATTGGTCCTAGTCTTCTCCTTCTACCACACGTTTCTCTCTCAATGCTCTCTTTATCTCGTTATGTTTCAACATTGGTCCTAGTCTTCACCTTCTATCACATGTTTCTGTCTCAATACTCTCTTTATCTCGTTAGGTTTCAACATTGCTCCTAGTCTTCACCTTCTATCACATGTTTCTCTCTCAATGGTCTCTTTATCTCGTTAGGTTTCAACATTGGTCCTAGTCTTCATCTTCGATCACATGTTTCTCTCTCAATACTCTCTTTATCTCGTTAGGTTTCAACATTGGTCCTAGTCTTCATCTTCGATCACATGTTTCTCTCTCAATACTCTCTTTATCTCGTTAGGTTTCAACATTGATCATAGTCTTCACCTTCTATCACGTTTCTCTCTCAATATTCTCTTTTATATCGTTAGGTTTCAACATTGGTCTTAGTCTTCTCCTTCTATCACACGTTTCTCTCTCAATGCTCTCGTTTATCTCGTTAGGCTTCAACATTGGTCATAGTTTTCTCCTTCTATCACTCGTTTCTCTCCCAATACTCTCTTTTATTTCGCTAGGTTTCAACATTGGTCTTAGTTTTCTCCTTCTATCACACGTTTCTCTCTCAATGCTCTCTTTTATTTCGCTAGGTTTCAACATTGGCTCTAGTCTTTTCCTTCTGTCCCATGTTTTTCTTGCAATGCTCCTTTATCTCGTTATGTTTCAACATTGGTCCTAATCTTCTCCTTCTAACATATGTTTCTCTCTGAATGCTCTCTTTATCTCGTTATGTTTCAAAAATGTGTCCTAATCTTCTCCTTCTAACATATGTTTCTCTCTGAATGCTCTCTTTATCTCGTTATGTTTCAACATTGGTGCTAATCTTCTCCTTCTAACATATGTTTCTCTCTCAATGCTCTCTTTATCAGCCTCTCTCCAGTCGGTGTACGTGGTCCGCCCTTCCCAGTCGTCCTAATTATTTCAATCTATCGTGTGATGATACAATGCAGGTTGTCTGTTTCATTGACCATCACTGACCACTGACCACAAAGTAACATTACGACGACCGCTAAATTCCATTAAATAAAACCGAAACATGGTTAGTATTGTTTCTGGGCGAATTTTAAATATAATTTTCATATCATAAACCGCTTGTCAGTAAAACTGATGCCACGTCATATAATCACAAAGAGTGTTGATGCTCCGCGCGGTGGAAATGTCCTTACATGTATAAAAACTAAATAAACTGCCGTAAAA
>JAODUO010001104.1:2500-40000 GCA_025642075.2 Ridgeia piscesae | reverse complement strand
ATATAAAATCAACCGATAAGCCAAATCACTTATTTATGATCTTCTTGGAGAAGGTACAACTCTCCATAAGTGTCCGTTGTCTTGTTAGAGTCCCTATGAAATGTGAAACTCAATAGTAGGTCTACGCGATTGCCAAGGAAATTATGACTCCGACTGGTGAAGTCGCCCTTCTGTGATACTCCATTCTGTGATATGTGCCTTGTTTGTGCAGCTTTTTTGGATTTGTTCAATTTGATTAATGTACAAGTCATGAGATTCTGTGTTGACGTTTCCTCTCTCTCTCTCTCT
Source organism: Ridgeia piscesae (assembly GCA_025642075.2). Lineage (NCBI taxonomy): Eukaryota > Metazoa > Annelida > Polychaeta > Sabellida > Siboglinidae > Ridgeia > Ridgeia piscesae. Next base: position 39,712 of record JAODUO010001104.1, on the reverse strand, counting down.
CTCTCTCTCTCTCTCTCTCTCTCTCTCTCTCTCTCTCTCTCTCTCTCTCTCTCTCTCTCTCTCTCTCTCTCTCTCTCTCTCTCTCTCTCTCTCTCTCTCTCTCTCTCTCTCTCTCTCTCTCTCTCTCTCTTCCCATCATTCTGTGACTAATCACCCGTTACGTCTTTGTTTGTCTGTCTGCCTGTCTGTGTGTCTGTCTGTCTCTGTGTGTGTCTGTCTGTCTGTCTGCCTGTCTGCCTGTCTGCTTTCTGTCTGTCTGTCTGTCTGTCTGTCTGTCTGTCTGTCTGTCGTCTGTGTGTGTGTGTGTGTGTGTGTGTGTGTTGTGTGTGTGTGTGTGTGTGTGTGTGTGTGTGTGTGTGTGTGTGTGTGTGTGTGTGTGTGTGTGTGTGTGTGTTTTGTGTGTGTGTGTGTGTGTGTGTGTGTGTGTGTGTGTGTGTGTGTGTGTGTGTGTGTGTGTGTGTGTGTGTGTGTGTGTGTGTGTGTGTGTGTGTGTGTGTGTGTGTGTGTGTGTGTGTTGTTTCTCTCTCAACACCACAACATAAATACATGTATCACTCTCCATATCCATATATAACTCCATATCCAAAGAGGTAAACGACAAACAATTGCTCATATCTGTGAAACCGTGCGTATTAGACCAAATTCAGCTTCAAACCTGTACAATTTCAATTATGTGTGCGCAAACGTATTTAATAATACCGTTTGCGTGGCAGTCTAAGCAAATGATAAAATCAAATATAGTAACGTTTTATGCTTTCTTATTAACAAGATATCGAGTTGACATTTATACAATATTATTTCCTCTGCGTCACTCAACTGCATCCGTCACTGTGGCGTGATTTGTGTCCCTCAGCAAATGCGTGCAGCATCGCCCCCGCACTGCGGAGATCAAAATCTTTTGATTTAGAGTTGGGAAGTTCCGACCTCAACGATTAACTGGTAGGGAGGGACTATGTTCATTTACGAACTAACTCATTTAGTGTCAAAACAGCATGTGATAAGATTTGTCAGTGCGTGGGTGATCGGCAAGTGGATACCGTCAACTGCTGTCAGTAGTTCATATCTGATAAGATTTTATTTCGATGTATAATTGAAGATCGTTGTTTTTATCTTGATTTTAATTTGATGACTTACGCGAACTCTTTCTCATTTTATTTCAAACGTAAGCGTGTGTGTGTGTGTGTGTGTGTGTGTGTGTGTGTGTGTGTGTGTGTGTGTGTGTGTGTGTGGTGGTGTGTGTGTGTGTGTGTGTGTGTGTGTGTATGTGTGTGTGTGCATGTGTATGTAAGTGTGTGGGTGTGCGCGCGCATTTGTGTGTATATATGTATATATGTGTGTTTGTGTTTGTGTTGTGTGTGTGTGTGTGTGTGTGTGTGTGTGTGTGTGTGTGTGTGTGTGTGTGTGTGTGTGTGTGTGTGTGTGTGTGTGTTTGTGTGTGCATGTGAATGTGCAAGTGTGTGGATGTGCGCGCGCGCATTTGTGTGTGTATATATGTATATATGTGTGTTTGTGTGTGTATGTATTTGCTTATGTGTGTATATACGTATGTATATGTGTGAGTGTGTGTATTTGCCTGCTTGAGAGAGAGGAGTTAAATACGTCCAGTTATTACATCGTTTTGAATTGGTGTTAGAATCGTATACAGAAATTCAAAGAATATTTGTGATTGATTGATTGAATGACTGATTGGACACGCGCTTTGTGTTCAAAATTGCCTATTATGTACAAGTAGGTAAATCGTCCACCGCACACTGCATGCTGCGCGGTTGAGGAATAGTTCACCGAGTGTGGCGTCTTGCATCTGCGGCCTGAAATGTTTACGGCCGCTTTCGCTATCAGGCCAATCGACGACGTAATCGAATCAAGCATAAAGAGCAATCTGCAAACTCAGTCGTCTTCTCGGGCGCCATCTTTGACAACTTGTATTAAACGGCGATACCTGGACGTAATATCCACTAATGGGCGAGTGACAGTTGACGCTAATCTCGTGAGCGGCTGGGAAAGTCTTCCGCTGGTTCACGGCTGCACCGACGCTGTGCCACCTCCAGCTCCCCGGAGATGTCACGTGAGAGACGAGACCAACGGGAGAATTACCAGGAATCACGACCGCTACGTACAGAGGCGGGTTTCTTTTTCATGTGATACTGCATATGTGTGTGTGTGTGGTGTGTGTGTGTGCGTGTGCGTGTGCGTGTGCGTGTGCGTGTGCGTGTGCGTGTGCGTGTGCGTGTGCGTGTGCGTGTGCGTGTGCGTGTGCGTGTGCGTGTGCGTGTGCGTGTGCGTGTGCGTGTGCGTGTGCGTGTGCGTGTGCGTGTGCGTGTGCGTGTGCGTGTGCGTGTGCTGCGTGTGCGTGTGCGTGTGCGTGTGCGTGTGCGTGTGCGTGTGCGTGTGCGTGTGCGTGTGCGTGTGCGTGTGCGTGTGCGTGTGCGTGTGCGTGTGCGTGTGCGTGTGCGTGTGCGTGTGCGTGTGCGTGTGCGTGTGCGTGTGCGTGTGCGTGTGCGTGTGCGTGTGCGTGTGCGTGTGCGTGTGCGTGTGCGTGTGCGTGTGCGTGTGCGTGTGCGTGTGCGTGTGCGTGTGCGTGTGCGTGTGCGTGTGCGTGTGCGTGTGCGTGTGCGTGTGCGTGTGCGTGTGCGTGTGCGTGTGCGTGTGCGTGTGCGTGTGCGTGTGCGTGTGCGTGTGCGTGTGCGTGTGCGTGTGCGTGTGCGTGTGCGTGTGCGTGTGCGTGTGCGTGTGCGTGTGCGTGTGCGTGTGCGTGTGCGTGTGCGTGTGCGTGTGCGTGTGCGTGTGCGTGTGCGTGTGCGTGTGCGTGTGCGTGTGCGTGTGCGTGTGCGTGTGCGTGTGTGCGTGTGTGCGTGTGTGCGTGTGTGCGTGTGTGCGTGTGGTGTGCGTGTGCGTGTGTGCGTGTGTGCGTGTGTTCGTGTGTGCGTGTGTGCGTGTGTGTATGTATGTATGTATTTGCGATAAAACTGCTCAAATAAAACATCAGGACGAATACGTCTGAAAACGTAAATACACACAACAAAATATAAAACATGATATACTAACATCACAACAGTTGTAACTATAGCAATAACAGTAATAATTGTAAAGATGATACACTAGTTGTGATGACGATGGTAATAATAATAATACTATTAAAGGGCAAAAAGGCAACGGTTTGGTGTTATGCACCTAAAAGAGTTTACACAAGCTAATCATTCGCATCTACAATCACTTTTTTCGCATTAGTAGTTTCCTCAGAATGTGGTGTTAATGTGGGTAAATCTAGGTAAATCACCGACACCATGAACGGGCCCATCTTGGTCCATGCAACCAAAAACCTAGTTTCTATCTGCACTTTGGAAAAGTATTAGGTCATAAAGTCGTCTGCTGGTTCAGCTGTCATAACAGAGCTAAGCGGTTCGCTAAAAGTGCCTTACGTCGGTTTACAACGAAATCGCGACAGCAATATGCCATACTGTTCCTCATACGCTTGTAGCAACAAGTCAGTATAAGACAGTATCAGTAAGCAGTCTTTTTGTTACCCTTTGAATCAACCAGAACTGAAATGGTTGTCCAGTTGATTCGTTGGGACAGTCACAGACACAGTGCGGATGACAGACGACCGGGTTGGATTGACCCAACCATGAAAACGGCCTCCACCACCCGCCAAACTGCTATCTTACATACACTATGTTATAACATAAAATCACTTCCATTCCTCTAACGAAGAAAAATTCACGTAACAAACGCGCAGATCTCGGCGGCAACTTCATCGGCCGCTCTGCGGTACCGTAAAATCGCTATATTAGACGGCATGTTTGTGCGCGCGAATATTTATAAATTTTACTTACTGCATTCGCACGCGCGAAATAGTTTAATTACTTATACATAATATAATAATAATTAATTATTATCATCACTATGATTTGCAGGAAATAATATGTTTCATTATAATATAATAATATTTTATTTATATAGTGCCACATCCATAATTGGTTGTGCTGCTTCACAATATGCTGCTATTAAAAATACAATAAGAAGGTAATATTTTAAAATAAATAATGAAAATACATGTGTCGAAATAATTAACGAAAGTGACCTATTAGTATTAAAAAGAACCAATACAAATTCCATAACAACAATAATGATAAATTAATGTAAAGGTAATATATAATTAAAATGGTAAAATAATTACGACGTAACAATATTTTTCATTCAGCACATACACAAACATTGTGCATAAGAAAATATTACTGAAGCAATTTTTTCTACTTATGAATGATATTTTCACCACCAGATATGTAGCAATAATGATTTTTGGACAAGACACTTTATTAATTATCGTGACAATAAATCACTGAAATTTAAACAAAATATGAATATATGAGAAATACATAGTGGTAGAAAAACAAGGTTTCGGTGCACTTAAACAAATAATATTAATTATGTTATTGTTTTAGTTACTATTGCTAAAACATTGCTTATGTTATATAAGCTTGCCTGCTCGCAGTACACGCGGGATGTTTATATAAATATTGATAAAATAAACAATGTGACATCACTGAACAACAATTTCCATACCTGTTTTATGACTAATAGGCCATTGTAGATAATTATGCAGACACATGTATTTTTAAATATTACCTGTGGGTAGCATTCTTCTTATTGCATATACTTTAATAACAGTATGTTGTGAAGCGCCTCAAACAATTACGGATTTGGCACTATATAAAATAAACTATTAAAATTATATATTTGTATATTAAATTGTTACTTTTTATCAACTCTGTTAGGCCCATATCACCAAAGCGTTGCCTTTGTTAGACGTTTAACATTTTCTGCAGACCATAGTGACACTGCTAATTATTATAACATTATTTCTAATTAATTTAACTAATTCGCGGGTGCGAATGCAGTAAAGTTTATAAATATTCGCGCGCACAAACCTGCCACCTAGCGGTATTTTGTGTAAAGCTAACTTATAATAGCGAGTTTATGGTAGTCGAAGTTGTCGAGTTGCGGTCCGTCGAGATTTGCACGTTTCTTTTGTGAATTTTCTTCGTTAGAGGAATACAAGTGATTTTTTGTAATGTATTGTATGCATATGTATATAAGAAATGTGAGGAGAAGTTTGGCGGCTGTTGGCGGTCGTTTTCGTGATTAGGTCAGAAAGTAACACAATAATTCGCATATATGCACAGTTCACGCTGACCAAGAAGACTTAACTACGTCATTTCGTTTCTAAAATGGCGTAGTCTATAGACTTTCTATGGCTACGTGTTCTAGATTTTTTCCTGGTAAACCACTGACGTTAAAAATATGAATGTTGTTGGAAGTTGTTACTTTTTATTAACTCGGTTAATATGATCAACACATTGACTTTTGTTTCCCTTTAACAATTACAGTAATAACATAATTTATATTGTCGCTAAATTCATAGAAACCATGCTTAGAGACGCATCGAAACAAATGAGTTGGTTAATCTAAGAGTCAATAGGCGATACTTACGTTATCAATAGTTGCCTAGCTACGGCATGACGCTGTGGTGTGTAAGCACTGTTACACGGGTGCGTTTTTAAAATGACGGCAGAATTGAGTAATATAGAAATTGATTTTAAACTGCGAGGAAGTATAATATAACAGAGTCGGTGCAAATACCGAAAAAACATAGTTATAGGGTTAGTAGTTATCCAGGGGACAACAAGGCTAATCCTAACAAGATGGTCGAAATTGGATAGGTTTTTACAGGTGTAAGTAATGAATGAAAACACAATCGTTACTTACACGAAAATACCTGATATGTTATAGTACACAAATTACTAACGATACTTTAACAGACATAAAATTAATGGAATAACTTCAGATGTGGCGTATATGAAGAAAATGTGGATACCTAGATATAGTCCTTTCGTGGGAATTCTAAGCTCGTTGTACATTTGTGGTGTCCTTAAGGGCAACATTATCAAGAAGGAAACTTACAATAGCCAGTTCTACGTTAAATTAGCGCAACTGAGATAGGCTTTGCATCAAAAAGAGACAATATAAACGAATATGTCATAAATCACAAATATGATAATAATACGTTCGCAACATGTGTGAAATGTGTACTCTGAAATTAAAGTGTTCATATCAAATGACTACTGAATGCCACGTTGAACGTGCAGGTGTAAAATACTGAAAGAGAAATGGTGTAAGGAAAGCGTTAACTTTCACACTGTCACTGTGTGCCAATAATACGAAAAAGTCTAGCGTCGCTCTCTCTCTCCTCTATCTCTCTATCTCTCTGTCTCTCTGTCTCTCTGTCTCTCTGTCTCTCTGTCTCTCTGTCTCTCTGTCTCTCTGTCTCTCTGTCTCTATATATCTCTGTCTCTATGTCTCTATGTCTCTCTGTCTCTATATATCTCTGTCTCTCTGTTTCTCTGTTTCTCTGTCTCTCTGTCTCTCTGTCTCTCTGTCTCTCTGTCTCTCTGTCTCTCTGTCTCTCTGTCTCTCTGTCTCTCTGTCTCTCTGTCTCTCTGTCTCTTCTCTCTGTCTCTCTGTCTCTCTGTCTCTCTGTCTCTCTGTCTCTCTGTCTCTCTGTCTCTCTGTCTCTCCCTCTCTCTGTCTCTCTGTCTCTCCGTCTCTGTCTCTCCGTGTCTCTCCGTGTCTCTCCTGTCTCTCCGTGTCTCTCCGTGTCTCTCCGTGTCTCTCGTGTCTCTCCGTGTCTCTCCGTGTCTCTCCGTGTCCTCTCCGTGTCTCTCCGTGTCTCTCCGTGTCTCTCCGTGTCTCTCCGTGTCTCTCCGTGTCTCTCCGTGTCTCTCCGTGTCTCTCCGTGTCTCTCCGTGTCTCTCCGTGTCTCTCCGTGTCTCTCCGTGTCTCTCCGTGCTCTCTTCCGTGTCTCTCTGTCTCTGTCTCTCTCTCTGTCTCTCCGTGCTCTCCTGTCTCTCTGTCTCTCCGTGCTCTCTGCTCTCTGTCCTCTGCTCTCTGCCTCTGTCTCTCCGTGTCTCTCCTGTCTCCTCTCTCTGCTCTGCTCCTGTCTCTCTGTCTCTCTGTCCTCTGTCTCTCTGCTCTCTGCTCTCTGTCTCTCTGCTCTCTGCCTCTGTCTCTGTCCTCTCTGCTCTCTGCCTCTGCCTCTGCTCTGCCTCTGCCTCTGCCTCTGCCTCTGCCTCTGCCTCTGCCTCTGCCTCTGCCTCTGCCTCTGCCTCTGCCTCTGCCTCTGCCTCTGCCTCTGCCTCTCCTGCCTCTCCTGCCTCTGCCTTTTGCCTCTGCCTCTGCCTCTGCCTCTGCCCTCCTGCTCTCCTGCCTCTGCCTCTGCTCCTCTGCCTCTGCCTCTGCCTCTGCCTCTGCCTCTGCCTCTGCCTCTCCCTGCCTCTGCTCTGCCTCTGCCTCTGCCTCTGCCTCTGCCTCTGCCTCTGCCTCTGCCTCTGCCTCTGCCTCTGCCTCTGCCTCTGTCTCTGCCTCTGCCTCTGCCTCTGCCTCTGCCTCTGCCTCTGCCTCTGCCTCTGCCTCTGCCTCTGCCTCTGCCTCTGCCTCTGCCTCTGCCTCTGCCTCTGCCTCTGCCTCTGCCTCTGCCTCTGCCTCCTGCTCTGCCTCTGCCTCTGCCTCTGCCTCTGCCTCTGCCTCTGCCTCTGCCTCTGCCTCTGCCTCTGCCTCTGCCTCTGCCTCTGCCTCTGCCTCTGCCTCTGCCTCTGCCTCTGCCTCTGCCTCTGCCTCCTCCCGCCTCTGCCTCTGCCTCTGCCTCTGCCTCTGCCTCTGCCTCTGCCTCTGCCTCTGCCTCTGCCTGCTGCCTCTGCCTCTGCCTCTGCCTCTGCCTCTGCCTCTGCCTCTGCCTCTGCCTCTGCCTCTGCCTCTGCCTCTGCCTCTGCCTCTGCCTCTGCCTCTGCTCTGCCTCTGCCTCTGCCTCTCTCTGCCTCTGCTCTGCTGCCATATCTGCTCCCTCTGCTCTCTCTCTCTCTCTGTCTCTCTGTCTCCTCTGTCTCTCCTGCTCTGTCTCCTCTGTCTCTCCTGTCCCTGTCTCTCTGCTCTCCCTGCTCTCCTTCTCTCTCCTGTTCATATGTCCCTCGTCTCCTCGTCTCTCTGTCTCTCGTCTCCCTGTCTCCCTGTCTCCCTCGTCTCCCTGTCTCCCTGTCTCCTGCCCTGTCCCCCTGTCTCCCTGTCCCCTCCTGTCTCCCCGTCCCGTCTCCCTGTCTCCCTGTCCGTCCTCCCCGTCCCCTGTCCCCCGTCCCCTGTCCCCTCCCGTCCCCCGTCCCCTGTCCCCCCGTCCCCCTGTCCCCCGTCCCCCCCGTCCCCTCCCGTCCCCCGTCCCCCCGTCCCCGTCCCCCGTCCCCCGTCCCCCGCCCCCCGTCCCCCCGTCCCCCGTCCCCCCGTCCCCCGTCCCCCGTCCCCCCGTCCCCCGTCCCCGTCCCCGTCCCCGCCCCCCGTCCCCGTCCCCCGTCCCCGTCCCCGTCCCCGTCCCCGTCCCCGTCCCCGTCCCCGTCCCCGTCCCCGTCCCTCCCGTCCCCCGTCCCCGTCCCCGTCCCCGTCCCCGTCCCCCCGTCCCCGTCCCCGTCCCGTCCCGTCCCCGTCCCCGTCCCCGTCCCCGTCCCCGTCCCCGTCCCCGTCCCCGTCCCCGTCCGTCCGTCTCCCGTCCGTCCGTCTGTCCTCTGTCCGTCTGTCCGTCTGTCCGTCTGTCCGTCTGTCCGTCTGTCTGTCTGTCTGTCTGTCTGTCTGTCTGTCTGTCTGTCTGTCTGTCTGTCTGTCTGTCTGTCTGTCTGTCTGTCTGTCTGTCTCTCACTGCATGCGTACACGTAACAGCCCATACCAGAAGTGCCACAGAAGAATCATCGACATCCAAAAAGGCCTTTGCCCAAAATTAGACTAGTATTACTTACTGATGACGTCACCACCCTCTGGAGGTACAGACCAATGTGTCGGTTTCAAGACAATAATATCGTTGCCATTCGCCTCAATTGCATTACGATCTCACCACGACGTACGCTTTCATTTTGGTAATCCCATTTTGTCGATCGACTCCAATTCCCTGTCGGCCGATTACACGAATAAAGATAGTCTCCGCTACCGATTGGCAATTGGAAATGACAGAAGAGAAGCAAAACACGTGAATTGTGCGCTACTGATTAGTAAGTGGCCTACGTAGGCTAGTAAGTCAGTCTTAATATTATAATAGATATCATGACTATGTCCGAATAAAAAAATACGCACAAAGCACAAGACGGAGTGTTACGTGATTCCCTTGACTTGTCAGACCAACGTGACAATAGTTAAGAAAGTTTATTCCCCGTGCCGCTGTTGGCAAAGGCTTATGACTGCTTTTGCAATTACCTACGATATATTGACCTGTTTACCCTGGCGACAATGACACCAATACTATGTACATCTTGCAAAAAAATACTTCGCCATCAATCACCAGGTGACGCCACTCATTACCGGGTTCCGTTTCCGGAACATGCTGCAAATAGATCGATCACTAAAATGAGTGTCGTGATTCTCAAAACAACGTGGCTTATGAACCAAGTGATTGCTGAACTGCACCGGGCTAAGGGAGACATATACCATACACAGTTCATTAAATGTATTTCCTTTGACGTACTATTCGGTCATGGTTGTGGGAACCATGCCTAATGACAAAGAACAACATCAGAGATCCATATATTTGCACGACTGAAGATCGTGAACAGGCGGAGCAATTAACCGCGTTACCAACTGGCCAACTCCCTAATTGTGAAGATCATATTTCTCGTTTCACTTTCCGACGTAGCAACGCATGAACATGTGAATGACTGTGGTTTTGCGTGGACACGTGAATGATATTGTATTTGTTTGTTTACATGTGAATGACTGTGGTTGTGTGTTGACATGTGAATGACTGTGATTGTGCGTGGACATGTGAATGACTGTGGTTGTGTGTGAACATGTGAATGATTGTGGTTGTGTATGGACATGTGAATGACTGTGATTGTGCGTGGACATGTGAATGACCGTGGTTGTGCGTGGACATGTGAATGATATTGTATTTGTTTGTTGACATGTGAATGATTGTGGTTGTGTATGGACATGTGAATGACTGTGGTTGTGCGTGGACATGTGAATGACTGTGGTTGTTATGGACATGTGAATGATATTGTATTTGTTTGTTGACATGTGAATGACTGTGGTTGTGTATGGACATGTGAATGACTGTGGTTGTGTGTGACTGTGGTTGTGTATGGACATGTGAATGGCTGTGGTTGTGTGTGAACATGTCAATGACTGTGGTTGTGTGTGAACATGTCAATGACTGTGGTTGTGTGTGAATATGTGAATGACTGTGGTTGTGTGTGAACATGTGAATGGCTGTGGTTGTGTGTGGACATGTGAATGACTGTGGTTGTGTTTGAACATGAATGGCTGTTGTTGTATGTGAACATGTACATGATTCTTCGCTTGAATGGCGGGAAGGAACTCCGACAGTGTGTCGCCCAACTGTTGCCCAACTCACTGATGTGTGTGTGTGTGTTGTGTGTGTGTGTGTGTGTGTGTGTATTGGGTGAAGATGAATGTGTGTGTGATGTGATGTGTGTGTGTGTGTGTGTGTGTGTGTGTGTGTGTGTGATGTGTGTGTGTGTTGTGTGTGTGTGTGTGTGTGTGTGTGTGTGTGTGTGTGTGTGTGTGTGTGTGTGTGTGTGTGTGTGTGTGTGTGTGTGTGTGTGTGTGTGTGTGTGTGTGTGTGTGTGTGTGTGTGTGTGTGTGTGTGTGTGTGTGTGTGTGTGTGTGTGTGTGTGTGTGTGTGTGTGTGTGTGTGTGTGTGTGTGTGTGTGTGTGTGTGTGTGTGTGTGTGTGTGTGTGTGTGTGTGTTGTGTGTGTGTGTGTGTGTGTGTGTGTGTGTGTGTGTGTGTGTGTGTGTGTGTGTGTGTGTGTGTTTATCACACTTTATTAATAATATTAAACACGGACCATCGATGTGCTATTTGGCGTGAGCCGCAGTCGTCGAAGACGGCAGCACACGCTGCTTGTTCTCATGCTTTGCAATGAAATAGGACAACGAAGACAATGGAAGGATTTTTCTACGATCAAATCGTGAATAGATCATTCCATTTTTTCTGTACCCGCATCAACTGAATTTACATCATAGTGACAAAAAACTTCGTTTGCCGTGTGCCAGTTTCACTAACTTTGCCACCGACTATACCATATATAGGTCCACGACATTTTCACATGATCAAACTTTTTTGGTTATAAAAGTGTGTCTCTCCGATAGCTTACATGACACCCATGCCATCGATTATAACACAGATCGTGCTTGTAATAATTAATTTCTTGAAACCATTTTGCGATATATAAATCCGCATGCACAGGAGGCAACGTCCCCACAATTGGGGTATAACGAGAATGGCACAAATCACTCTCGCTACGTAACTACAGTGACTTTTTGGTTATGTTCATGTGTGCAGATATTTGATTGATCGCCCTCTCGACCTGTGGTTGCGTTCGACAGTCTTCTGTAGAGATTACGCCGTTGCTTGTTCGGGACGGCCCGTGTGATAAATGCGCAGCACTAAGCTTAGTCAACTGTCTTGGCTTTATCATGACGTCTCATCGAGAAGTTCTCGCCTTGACCCCAACTTCCTTCCTCCATTAGTATATAAATGTGTCGACAGGTGGCTGTTCTAAGATGTGTCTAACGGCACAAGTCATTAGTTTTAATACCGATAAAGTTATTTTAATACCAAAAATTTACCAACATTATGGAGATTGTCATGCTATTTCAGACTTCTTCATAATCTTCTTTTTGTGTCTTACAATTTGACACAGGATCGACCAAAGTGCATGCATGGTCTACCGATTGTGCATAGTCACAGCCCACCATAGAGTGCCAACACCAACTGTCTTATAATGTCTTAATTTATGTAGTAACGAATTCACCCCTTGACATACCACGAGTGTCTATGGTTGGTGGTATTCGTTGAAGAATTATGTTGGACTGTTGCTCGCACAGGAGCCTTTGGATGAGATGCTGAAGTGCTGTTAGTATTTTCATTTATTTATTTATTATTGCTGTGCTAAATGTACATTATATACCTTTAATTTTGTATCACATATAATTCTTAGAACTTGTTTTTACTGTAAACCTTTGCTGAGCTTTATTTATCAATCATTTGAATCTCTCGAGATGTCAAACGTCGCATAAGAATTTCCCGTTAGAGCTCAATAACGGTATGTTGGTTTTGATTTTAACGACGTGTGTTTTAATTATCCTTCTGCTTTCTCGACCAACTAAATGTTTAATACAGAGGAATGCCTCTGGGAAATGTGTGCCAGCTGCAGGTTGTCAATGAGGTGTATTATCCACACCAAATGTAGTTGGTGTGGACCAGTGGCGCAGGTAAAAACTACTTGTAAGAGGGCTGAGAACAGCATTAAAACAGTAGTTAGGCCGACACTTCTCTATGGCTGTGAAACGTGGCCACTATTGACAAGAGATGAAATATGATTGGCAACAGCAGAGATGGGAATGATTAGGTGGACAGTGGGTGTAAGTCTGCGGACTACCGGACTGGTTTGGTGATACAAAGAGAAGGAGTGACAGGGATGACATAGGAGGTGCCGCGGAGGTGACGATAGACGGGACACGAGTGAGACTGACACTAAAGTGAAATGCCTAAATACAGTGAGGACAGATTTAAAGGCATAGCAAATAAAGAAAGAATGGGTTCAGGACAGGGCGAAATCGAAGAGACTCTACAAGCCCCGCCACCCTGCACAGGGAGACGGCGGGGAGAGGGGGGAAGGAAAGGCTGACAACAACCGGAGATTCAGCCCCTCTTCACTCCCGCTGTCCCAATGGCAGTGGACAATGACATCGGAAGACGGGTGTGGTGATCCAGTTGAAAAGATTTCGCCGTGGCCATGAATTCAGCTTCTCCCTCATCTCGTCACGTCGGCTGGCTCCACTGTTGAGTGATAGACATCGGAAGACGGGCGTGATTGTGGTGAAGATGCTGAACATTTGCTCCCATCCGTCTCCCTCTATGTTCTTATACGCGGTGGGGGAGAACCGTATGTCTACCTCATTTAGCATCCAAGGAGGCAGATGTACTTGCCACCCCTTCCACGCCTATCTGCAATATATAGAAATACATTATTCCTCTGGTGCTTGCCACGGTTGATTGTCTACATATGAACACATCTTGCAAATACATTATAGCTGAATGTTTGCTTCGGCTGTCAGAATGCTTCATACGCCCATCAGTGTCAGACAAAGTGTTCAGCATACTCATCACATTCGCAAAGCAATCGATCGACCAATCAACGAATTGCGCGTTCATGTAAAATACGTTGTGGTTCGGTTGTGTATGTTATCATACATTTGTGGGAATTTCAACGCGTCATATATGCGGCGACATGTGTGGCAACTATGATATGCAGTTAGCACGAAGAAAGTTGCTTGTGTTTAGAAGTCACGCGGCAACGTGTGCATGTCAAGTTAACCTGCGAATACCGCGATGAAAAATAAATGCCGTACAGAGCCGGTATCGGCCGGCAGGACAACCTGCTCACCGCCTTGTGCGATCGATTCGTAGACTTCCCTGCAATCGATGACTCGTGCCTTCTGCTTCTGCACAAGTCCGTTTACCGATCAGCCTGACGTTTGTAAAAAAAATACCAGTCACAACCATTTGGATTCCACGAATCCGCTTGACAGTAGACTACAGCACACCATATGTCAACAACCAGCATATCTAAATTCGATGCTCGCTCAAGCAAGAAATCCCAGACAGCTGCGATCAATCAGTAGTAACCCTCTTTACATTCCTCGGGTGAAAACGAAAACTGAAACCCGAGCTTTCTCTTTTGCCGCACCAACCCTGTGGAATTCGCTTCCTGCCAATTGAATTAGAAGGAAATATAGTTTCATTCCGCCGGCGTCTAAAAAGCTATCACTTTAAAGCTGCATATCCTCCTTAGATGCCTATCATCTGCATCCATTCGTCGACGACTCGCGCATTGTTACGCGATTACGAGATTGCTTAATCCCTTTGTTTTGTCGCGCCACTGAGCTCGGTCTTCGAGGATATTGGCGCATAAGAAGTCCAATTTTTTTCTGGGAAAAAGACGATGTTGTGTATTGCTTCTCAGCGATGAATCATACCAACAGCATATTTCTATCCCTGCTGTTTTCGAAATATATTTTTTGCGGCTGGACTTCAGCCTGTCGTTGGTGAATTGTGCACCCCCTTTCACATGGAGCGTTTCTTTTTGTTGATAGCAATGCATATTCTCTCAAGTAGACATCGTCCTGTCGGTGGTGCATGCCTTCGCAGCGGTAATAGCAACGTCATTGAAAGCATTGGCCAGTAGTGCGAGACAGCCGGACACACGTTGGGCCACTGTAGGACACGTTTGCACTCTGGAGTACACGAAACAGCCTTATGCAAGATGATGCAGCGGTGGTAACACTCAAGTCAAACCCAGGGCGACAACGATTTGCTATTAAGCCGATGCCGAAAGGAACGCTGGAGTTGTTTTGCGGTGTCATTCCAAATATTAGTTATTTTATTTATTTATTTTACATGTGTAGCGATTTCAATTAAAATCAATTTCATTTCAAGCATAAACAGTTCCACGCAAGCGTACTAGTTCCCACAAAGTGGAACTGTTTTGCCTCAGTGGCTCCCCCATACGTACGGCAACGTTGGTCCAACGACAGCACAATTTGATGGCCGGTGTTAAACTGTCGAACGATACGTGAACCTTAAAATCCTATTGCATGAATTCGAATTGTGCTCCATCTTGCAGCATATTGTCAATTCAATAAAGTATTCAATAATTTAAGAATTCCATACATTTTTTGGGCGTTAAATAATATCAGGGTGACATTTCTGCGCATGCGCGTATACAGGGTAATGTATATTTAGCACTAACTACGACTGCTGCGCTTACATTTTTCCGGGGTTTATATTTTACCTGGGTATTGTTTACGTACACACTATAAAGTGTGTGCTTTCAGCAGGTTATAAACCAGTTTCCTCTCCATGCATACTTCTCGTGACGTTACTCTTATGATTGATAAGAAACTGGACGTGTATCCATAACATATTGAACGTATCCCTTGTTGATTCCTATCAAAGAGCTAAATGTGATTATCCAAGGAGGTTCTGGAAACATTACTTGTCCCATCTGCCATCATCACTGACGGATCGCCATCTCGGAGTAACCGACTCCAACTGTTAGCACAGCGCCACCCATTACTTATGATTGGGTCCATACGATAGGAAGCTTAACTTACGTACACCTAGAACGTATGCATATTTGTCTTCAAGTATACTTACTATCGCTACAGTGTAGCGATAGTTTTCATGACTATCATCGTAGTGTAATTACAACTATCATGGTGGCAAAACTGCCCCCTTTAGTCAGCACCGGAACTGATCTGAAGTCCTATGTATTGACTGGATTAACCGAAGTGGCAAGTGCATCGGAAGCGAATACTCGTTCACCATTCGCCGCAGTCTGCTCGAGAGAAATTAGTTCCGTTTAAACAATCCACAGGTTGCTTTGCGACACATTATTTTGTACTTTTTGTATATTTGTGTGGGTTTCAGAGAATGGCGTAATTTGTTTCTAAGTTTAGGTTAGGATAACTCTAACACACGTGTATTATCTATTTAATTCACGCCGGTCATTAGTCTCGCTTAACCGACTGTCACTCGGCTGCGGAGCTTCGCCGAGAAGACAGTCTGGTGACTTGGCCGGCGATTGAATGTTATCCGTGTGGGGCTAAACAATGCTGCCACCTCACGGATACTGGTAAATCCTGCCGTAATTCCTATTTTATAAACAACTGCAAATTTGTATTTCTATTTATTTTATGTTAGTATAAGTTTAATTTTGAATATTTTTTTTATAAATACTACAGCATCATCTGGAAAAAATATCGTTATTTATTTTGATTTAAAGTTCGGCCTGAGAACCAATCAGCGTCTCTAACCTAATCTGGGATAAGGCCTCCCGGTCGGGTACATCGGCAGCCCATTAATATCCCAGACGGAGTTGAAGGGCTTCAAACGTGCTGCCACCTCACGGAGTCTGGATAAACGAGGCAACCGGTCATTTGTGGCGCCACATTGCGGAATATGGATAATCAACATGAGTATACGAACACACCACATTGTAGTTGTACGGGTGTATAACAGGTTGGGTGGTTTTAATTCTAACTAATTTATTTTAAATAAAAGGTGTTATGTGACTTGTGTATATGAACTTTTCGGTAATCTTTTACATAGCTGGCCTAAATTATTAGGGCATTTTCAAAACGGTTTTACTACCTTTTTTCAAATGTTTCGAAATGACACTCTACATCACAATTTTGTGAAATTATTTTTTAGACCAATTTTATTCAGTCAAGTCGACGTAAAAGGTAGATTGGAATAAGTACCTAGCTGGCTGTAACCCAAGAGGTGACAGGGCAACAAAGGTGGCACCATAATATTGTCCGGTTATTAGACTAAGGTCAAGCTGCACATTGTGGCTAAAGCCATTTATCCAGTTGACTTTCTATTGGGTAGTTGAAACTTCCCATCGTAACTTTATAGATGTTATTCGTTGTGGAGTTATTGGCTGAACGCCAGCGACTCATCGTCCAAGTAAAACGCATTTTGTTAAGCTTATATGCATTCGAGGTGTACTGTATCAAAAGATGATAATTTCGCATAAATACTTTCTGTGGTACTGTCTTGCAAATCAATGCATAACTTGGTTGTTATCTGTGAAATAGCCCGCACATAGCTGTGTTTAAGTGAACCACGTTAAGCTTGCTGCCACATGGGAATTAATTATAAAACCCGATTTCAGTTAATATTCATTCACGAACTGACCGTTGTTTTTAGACTCGCTGAACTTGTCTGGCCAACTGAATCGAATATTTATAACCATGTATTATACGATTAGCCTCGGCAGAGCCCAAATTAGAAACTCCGCGCACGCCAAGTAATTTTGTTGATATTATATATGTCGTCAGTGTTGTAATTTATAAACAATGCATTATGCATGTTTCTGTTAAACTGGCAGCTACACTTAGCATTAATCTTGTAGTGTTCTCTTTGCAGTTGATTATATATATATATATATATATATATATATATATATATATATATATATATATATATATATATATATATATATATATATATATATATATATTTATATTGTATATATTATTATATATATATATATATATATATATATATATATATATATATATAAATTATGCAGAGCTTCCCCACGGGAATGGTTATTGGTAATTGCCGAGTTAAAGGCATTCATAATCAATGCATTTTGTTACTTTTTGTCATTTACATTCATCCCGTGGGACTCATCGATTATTTTATACTCGTTTGTATGCGCGTAGGATGCAGTATATTGTATTCTATAAACCATTACACACACACACACACACACACACACACACACACACACACACACACACACACACACACACACACACACACACACACACACACACACACACACACACACACACACACACACACACACACACACACACACACACACACACACACACACACACACACACATATATAATATATATTATATATATGTGTCTGTGTATGTGTGTGAGAGTTTGTGTAAGGGTTAATATATACTGCATCCTATACGCATAAAAGCAATCCCAGACGAGTATATATATATATATATATATATATATATATATATATTATATATATATATATATATATATATATATATATATATATATATTATATTCATATTATATTAATCAACATTCATATTTTCTTTCAATATGTATGAATATCTGACGACAAGACTACGCATAACAACTATATCCATTACATTGCTCGTTGATTCTTTCAGTATCCACAGCCAGCAGCACCAATTGTTACACTTGCAGCATGCATGGACACAAACGTTATATTTGTCCAGCGCAATATCATCTGTTCATGCAGCCAAACGTCATCTACCAAAGCGCATCCTGTATATCATATATCTATTGTGAACTGATCAGTGGCGCCTACTCCAAAAGGCAGTCAAACGAAACCATTTAAAACCGGTTTGCGAGTATTCACGAAGAACGTTGATATGACCATGCTTTATGGGTTACCGTCGTTCAGGATCGACCAGCTTGGCGCTTTGCAACCTAAACGGGAGTCACTACCTACAAGCAGCACACGTAGAGACAGCCAGAACCAAACGGACATGCGCAAAGATCGGGTAAGCAATTTGCCATAATTCTGCCAGTAGCGTGGTCGTGCCCCTTCACTGCTCCAGAAACTACTGGGCAGCCATAGCCCTCATCAGCCACCTCAGATGCCGCATAGCCAAAACACGGATGATGATGATGAAGATGGTTATCTTCGGCGATTCTTCGCCACTGAAGAACGAACATGTTATGTTATAACACCGGCATGATATCTCATAGGACTAACATAGCCACCTACAGTTGTCAGCTTAACAAATTTAGGCTTAAATATGTTGTCGTAAAAACACTTCAGGTCTGGAGTACAGGATCGGAATGCACAAACGCATGCAAGTCATGTTCTGCAGCCATTTGTGAAGGCGCGACGCATGTTGACAGGCAACTTATCACGTGATGCATATATCAGTTGTTAGAGGCGCTACGATGCCGTTTTCTTCTTCAAAATACAAATAAACCTAATGACTGACGTGAAACTGGGCATTTGCCAGCAATATTCCTAAAGCTAATAAAACTATGTGCATTTTATTAGATACACACAAAAATGTGTGCTTACGTTACGTATTTATAAACACCGATGTTCGAGCGGAGTAGACATCGAATCCAGTTTATTGATAACTGAGAGAAACAGCAAGTAATGTGATGTGCATTATGTGTGGTGTTTAAATGTGTGTGTTTGTATATACAAGGTGGTCTACTATCGGCTCGTGGCGGTTTTTATTGTACAGTTTTAAGGCTCAGTTACGCTCTCGGACAGCGGTGTTTTCGGCAATATCACCCAATATCGTATCTCAGAGGTATGACTCGGCCGTATTTACACGACAAAACACGGCAACTGTTCTTGGTCTACTCAATGATATCCTTGCAATTGTTGTAATCATTAGTTACGTTTTACTGATGCCTAGTTAGTACATCCATTACGACATACGTCTAAGGTACTTGGGTCAGAGCTATTGCATGCATTTCCCCTCCATACTCCATAGCTATTTAGAAAGTTAAAATAAATAAAACACGATAGCCTTGCTAGTTAAGCAGTGTGGTCTTACTTAAGCAACAATGTTATGACAATGCTCCTAAGTATACCTTCTACAACTGCAACCAAATGTGAACGTGTCGACTATACAAACATATATCAGTAGCAGTGGGTTTGCTGGTAATGCTCACTTAATAGAAATTGACTATGCATTAGTACAATTGTAAGCAAGAAGAGTGGAGCCAATACTGTTACCCTGTTGTTATCAGGCATAACATATGCGCATATTAATGGTTCTTGGTTCAATACTAGTTTTGATTGTTTGGCAAAGACTCATATCTGTCCCAGGCAGTACCCACTCAAATAGTTTAGTTACTGATTCACTAATATATAAAGCCATTGATAAATTACGAACCATTATACACAAGATATATGTTAGAAATTTAAAATATTTGATATGTTTATTGTAGAAGTGTACATATTACCTCAAATTAGACAATAGTAACATGCATTGTGTGTAGGCTTCAATACATAATTAGTCAAGTAAGACTGAAAAATAAAGAAATTGAGTTCACTGTGTCAATAGTGAACACATGAGGTGTCAGCAGTTTGATGTGTCATTACTCCTCAAACGTTGACAGTTTGATATTAATTAGCTAACAGAAAAATCGTATTTTATTTGATTAGTATGCATTTGAAATAATATATTGCTGTGAAGAAATAATACATCCGAACTCTTCGTGCATTATTTCCAGTGTGGCTGAATGATTTTCAGAGAAGTCGAGATGGTGTTATATTGTCAAAAACCACTATCCCGTCTGGTTTTGATTTGTAAGTGTAACTAATCTTTAAAAAACTATATTTGCAGTCACTCAGAATTATCATTACCGGTATCCATGTGCTTGCGTGCGCGCGCGTGAGCGCGCGAGTGTGAGTGCGTGCGTGCGTGTGTGTGTGCAATACGTTTAACTATTGCACACCCATCATTGTCGTGTTGTCAACCGTGGTTTTATGTGTATAATGTTAAACTACGGGATTTCGCTGTTATTTGTGTGTCCGTATCATCTCCGCAATAATGCAACTGGACAGAGCACATTATTACTAGTGTGCATATACACACCCGGCTAATAGGTAATATTCGATCGAAGAATGTGACTCGATAGCGGGGTATTCATGAAGAGTAACCAGAGCCAGTGCAGGGTCTCGTGTCTGTCACACGCTGTCTGCCGTCAAGCCATCTCAGCTGTGGTTGCATGATAATTGATTCTGTGCCTGACACTGAAACATCATCAATGACTCCCGCACGGTATTCACTGCCGCGAAACATGATATAACATGTCTTTTACCATACAGAAATTAAGTATTGACAATAGTTAGCCATATAACTCGATTCGATTGTAACGATTTTCCAACAGGCGCCGCTGTGTAGCGCCCCGTTTATAGGACACAAAGACACAGTTTGAAATCAATAGAGAGCGAACTACGTTGATAACAAAGACAAATCACATCAAGTCAGCAGTAATCACGCTACACACAATACAGGTTTGAGCTAAGACAGACGTTTATAGTGGAACGTGCTCAACTTTACGGGTAGGTAGTTTGTGTGTTGGTAATATTACGCGATGGACATTTGCTTAATGTGTATCGTCTTCGTCTAGGTCTTACTTCGACGTACGAGTGTCTCTCGCTTGAGGTCGATCAGTCGTATCGCATTATTTCGGCTTCGTTCCTATAAAACAATCTGGTTGAAATATATATATATATATATATATATATATATATATATATATAATATCAACCAGCATAGTTTATAGAGAACGAGCCGAAATAATAAAATAAATATATATATATATATATATATACATATATATAATATATATATATATATATATATATATATATATATATATATATATATATATATATATATATATAATATATATATATATATTGGTTATATATATATATATATATAATATATATATATATATAAATATATATATATATATATATATATATATATATATATATATATATATATCCGGCGGTCTAGCTAAACATATTCATTTTATATTATATTTTATTAATTTGTCACAAAGGCTTTGTAGAATGTTGATGCAGTAATTTTCCTGACCATGGATGGTGCCTCTACCACACACCCCGTGGCCTTTTTTGCAGCAATTTTCTCGACCTTGGATAGTTTTGTGGACCAACTCACGTTTAGGCTGCTGGTTGACTGAAATAGATCGGCTGGTTGCATTTAGCTCGAGGGCCGCCGGTTGTCGACACGTCTCTTTGTTATAGACATTCGACGCGGAGACTTGTCGTTATCGGTCGATGTTTGCGGTGATACACCTGCATAGCGTGACTTACTTACTTTGTCACGTGTACAGCCGACGTTTTCTTTCGATGAGCTCACATTGTTTGATTTTTCGTCGAATAGAACGTCTTGGAAATGCTAATTTTATGCCGTTAAGAAAATGACTGAATACATAGCTATTCTAGAAATAAAATAGTTATGCATAAAATTGAGATGTGCGTTATGTAGACACACACAGTTAAAGAATATTAATTAGTTTTACGTTTGTGATTCTTAAGGCTTTAATATAGTTCATGTTATTATTCTATATTGTGCAACTGTGTTTATCCAAGCTGTTTAGCAAATTTTAGTGTATGTCATTTGTGTTCCGGTTACACCAAAACAATATTATTATCATCATCATCAGCATTATCATCGTCGTCATCAACATCATCATCATTAAAAACCTAATAATTGTCATTATCATTGTTACTATCATCGACACGTCAACAGGTGGACGCGATGGAGACAAAAGGAAGAAAAGACAGTCCGACCGACTTCTTGCAGTTGCTGCGGGAGTCGTCAGCGAAGACGGGCGTTCAGGGCGTGAGCAACATTGGCGGGGCTCGGAGTCGCACCAGGAAGGCCTTCTGGGCCGTTGTCGTCGTCGCTGGCTTCGGTATGTTAACGGTTTTAGCAGTTAAGATACAAGTACTACAAATAATTATAAACTTTTTATTAGTGCATTTTTAATATTGCATATTGAAGACACGTTATTTGTGACACGTAACACACAATACAACCAATACTCAATACAATAAACAAATCAGTTTAAATAATACATAATACTATATATTACTACACGAATAAAAATTAAAATTAATAACGTATATTGTGCATAAATCCCTGGAAACCAAGCTCAGCGGCACATCAATACAAACGGGTTAATCGATCTCAGAGACAATAATCAATTCCATTTGCTAATGTTTGATTGATACACCAGGAACCTATGGTGGACAGACTAGGTTGTAAAGTAATATTATGAAATAACGGCGGATTTGTGCAATGTTTCCAACTGATCTAACACTAGAAGGAGGCATATTCTAAAGAGTAGGTGCAACTACAAAAAGCCCTAGTCTCAATAATAGTATAAACTTTAGGGACAAATCGTAAGTCAGAACTGGAACTTCTTTCAGTAGTTAGCAATGAATGTAAATTCGAAAGCTTTTCATAGGAACATGCCTGGTAAATAATAGTAAATATATTAACGATGATATGGTACCGACTTTAGAAGCGGCGTAGAACGAGTGAAACTTGGATGTCACAACCCTTGTAATGCAATTCTGAACACGTTGTAATGTCATACCCGTAAGGGTGATATTTTGAAAAACGGAATTTTACTATTGTAGTCTACTAGTGACTGGTGCAGACGCAAATACCGATGAATACGACGTTAATCACGAATAAGGTCATAAAACGTTCGACAAATCTGAGAAAGATTATGTATAATTAAACTTGTAATAAAAATACTCCTAAATTCATTGTTGAAAGTGCAGGCATAACATGTTGATTAACTACAGGTAGTAGGAATACATATGTTTTATTTTATCACGCTGCCTCTGTGTGTCAGTAATAAGAAACTCAGTTTTGTCTGCATTCAACATTAATCTACTATCAATCATCCAGTGGAAAATGTCATCAAGACAATTTCTAGGTCGCTGTTTTATCTGAGTAATCTTTTCATGTCCATCTTCTGACACGTACCTTGGTCACTTACCACTTACCAGTGACGGCAGATCACTCTGATCAATGCAGATACATAGGCAAATTAAGTCCAAGGTCATGGTCATTTAGGTTACACTGATAACATTATTGATTTCACAGGTTCGTTGTACAGCTAATGCCGTCTGGTGCAGTCGCATATATTGTTATGTCTCACGTGGATTCACAAACACCTCTCATTTGGTGTTAAATTGTAGTGTTTCTTCAATTCCTTCAAATCGCGCTGTATTTCATATAATGATGGCATTTAAAATTATACACCATTATCCGCATAAAATGTATAACATATTTTTTCAAGTGGCATGGGTTTAGTGTGAGATGAAGCAGACACTCACTAATTTGTGGTGTCTTATGAAGAGTGGATCTCATTGGAATGCGTTGTCACAAGCGTATGACATGTTTTCGGTTGTGTCAACGTAGGGATGGGCCTCACCCTGTCTGCGTGCAATTAGCTGACATTTATCGCACTGATGGAAATTATTTATCATCAAATTTTAGCTACTATTTGTACATTTATGTAAAACGCCTGGGAGCAATACTATTGATTCGGGCGCTATACAAATAAGTTGTATTATTAGTATTATTGTCATTGTCAACAGACTGAAGGCCGAACGCAACACGGCACCTGCAGCTGTGACTCTCCCTATGAAATAGTGCCGATGTCAGTGTTCATTCAGAACAGAAACAATGGATGTTGTAGACACGGTCACAAAAGCATATTATAAACCACATAAAACCACAAAACAATATGCCTACATATCTGTTGTTATTTCCTTATTTATGAAAATAAACTTGGACACTACGCAAACGACATCTAAAGAACAAGATCACCAACACCGCTTGTAAGATATTAAGTATCCCATAGCACGAATACAAACTAACAGAAACGTTCTAAAATGATGCTCACATGTCAAGTATTGTAAGAGTCACCGTGCGTCAACAACTGAGGTGAATGTTCGATATACTGCCCAAGTCGGTCATACGACTCCAATTAATGATTTCGGTTACTCTTCGTGAATATCATAATATCCAATTACAATTATTGTAAATCCGAGACGTAGAAAAGTACACAATGCTGTCAAATAATACTCAGTATTCTTGTTTGTGTATGTTCTCGTCTTATGGTGTGTCGTGTCACATGGTTGCATTGAAACAGATATGCTAACTGCAACACAACTATGTTGTAACCCCCGTTGTTGAAGCTGCTCCAAATAACAAAACTAGATACACTTTGGTCGTCAACTGGACCTAACAACATGTCAACACCATGTAATGTATACCGGATTCCCGCGATACCCGCAAAGTCAATTTCCAGTCCCTGCAGATAAGCGCAGGTTGACAGGAATTTACAATTATGTTGCTCTTTTTGTATGCTCTCCAGCGTTATACGTATGGCAATTCAGTACCTCCTGCATCAAGTACTTCAACTACCCCGTCAACACCCGCACGGTGCAACACTCCGCCCAGGCGATGGACTTCCCGGCCGTCACCTTCTGCAACATGAACCCAATGCGAAGATATGCCGTTGAATCTGACACGGGCGTCATCAGGAAGACCTTCAACGTGAGTCTATGGTTTACTATATCTAGTACATTGCGGTTTGGTTACGTCATATTTAAAAGTATGCGCCAGAGTTACGTCAAACTTTGCCTTTACCGAAAATATCGATTACGCGTAACTCTTGCAAATTACAATACTACGACATGACACCTAGAGAAACCACTACTGCATCATTTAGACACTTTCACAACCCACCCTTAGGATTTTGTCATAAATGATAATCTTCTGAAATCGCAACAAATTATCCGACTAAATTCGCGTGTTCAAGTAGCCATTTTGTTAATCGTTTGAAGGAGTTTGCTAAGTAACTTGGATACATCACGCACCTGTTGCCCAGGAAACGGCCGTGATGTCAAAGACGTGGCCCATGCCCTCTATTGTGTTTTTGATGTTCTTGCACGAAGGTGTCTTTGTGACAAAAGCGTAAGAAGACAGTTTACAAATGATAAAATTGTCCAGCTTGATTTAGGAAATGACTTGTCTTACTAATGTAATTAACGTTTGTCGGCGTTATCAAGAATGCTTCTAAAGGCCAACATTTGACACAAAGAGAAAGAGTAACTTTATTCGTACGCAACATGTACAAGAACAAACATAAGCATAATAATAAATTGCCAGCATGTTGCACTGCATGGCTGTCAGTTAGCTAAAAGCTGTCTTCATCATAAAAAACCATCATTACTATTAATATATAATATATTATATATTATATATATATATATATATATATATATATATATATATATATATATATATATATATATATATACAAAACACACATTTGTAGTATTAGAACACAATACAACAGGAGAATTATCAAAGTAAAATTACACATATTGTTAGACATCACCAAGACTGTACTAATAAAATGAATATATAAAGCATGCAATTTGTCACTGTTTCTGGTGATATATTGGATGCTTGAACCAGTTACAATATAACTTAGTATAACTATGTTTTTGTTTAGTAAAAAGCATGGATAAGCATGGATGAATCTAAACAAGATTTAGCATGACTTGGGGAAGTTATAACAATGAAATAAAACACTATGGTATGTAGCAACTTAATTGCATTCTTGACATCTACAGTTTAAACATATTATTTGACTTTTGTAAGTGTCTAAGTAGAAAACACGTAACATGTGTTTAAACTTCGAACGGTGATTAGCATTACTTATTTGTTTATCAATTTTGTTCCATATTCTTGTAAAATTATGTCTAGGTAGCTTCAAAGAAAAGTTAGTTCTGGGTTTCTCATGAATACGAAGCTTGAATTGTCTGGTTATTCTTTTATCTGAACCAACATTGTTTTTTCATTTCAACATTTCTGAACGATTTAGGTATAAATCATGTTCAAAATCATACATAAATAACGAAGCCTGCAGTTTAAATACATCTACCATTTTCAGTATTTTTGTAAACTTAAATAAGGGGTCCGTATGACTCCTATATCCTGTTTTTATTAATTATTTTTGTAAAATGTCTAGTTTCTTTGTGTTTTCGTTACCCCAAGCATATGTTATATGACTGTGAATTAGAGTATAAGATAATGATTTTAGTGATTTATCTGGTAAGATATGTTTCACTCTATTTATTGCAAAAATGGCTCGAGATATTTTCGAGATGATTATATTAATGTGTTATTTCCAGGTTAATTGTTTATCTATATATATATCCTAGGAATTTCACGGATTCATCTTGCCAATCTGGTTAATAATTTCATTGTTTATTTTAGCACTACCTTTTACTTCATAGTTACTATTTGTAGGACCAAAGACACAATATTGTGTCTTTTTAACATTCAGACACAGATTGTTTGCACACAACCAATTGTATATATTTTTATTATTGGTTTAGCGTAAGGGTTAAATGATCAATATCACAATCTGAATAAATAAATTGTTGTATCATCAGCAAAAGATAAGTTAAGAGAGGTTGAATTTGATATATCATTATATATAGATTAAAAAAGCACAGGTCCTAATATGGATCCTTGTGGTACTCCATGAGTTAATGTGATCAGTGGTGATTTGCACTCATTCATTTCAATGTACTGTTTACGATTAGAGAGGTAACTGGAGAACCATTTATTACTGATGCCTCTAATTCCATAATGACATCATTTATATAGCAAAACATCAGGATTAATAGTGTCAAATGCTATGGATAAATCAAGAAATACAGCCATTGTAATATCTTTAGAAATGTTGTCATTTGCATCTGCTATGTCTTTGAGTAAATGCAATATTGGGTATATAGTGGAATGTTTGGAGCGAAATCCTTATTGATGTTTATATAGAATATTATATTTCTCCAAGTAATTTACTAATCTATTACCCACGATTTGTTTCCATTATTTTGGAAAGTGCATGTAGAATACTTATTCGTCTATAGTTACTAAAACATTCTTATTTCCTGATTTATATTTTGGAATTATTTTAGCAACCTTTCTCGGACAACACCAGTAACAAAGGATTGTTTATAATTTGCCTAAGTGGTATGATTATTTCTTGTATAGTCTGCTGGATAGGTTTTGTAGATAAACTGTCAAAACCTACAGTGCATTTTGTTTTTAGATTTGTTACTACATTTGTAATCTCGTTTATATCAGTTGGTTGCGTGAAGAAATTTACAGAAGATCTATTCTTCAAGTGCGAATGAAATGAGGTTGTAGGAGAAGGTACAGATTTGCTTACTGTTTTACCTATTTTGGCAAAGAAATTATTAAATTCTTCAGTAATGATGCTATAGTTTGACACTTTTTGTCCATTTACACTGAACGTTTCTGGGAAATGTAAACATACTTTTTGTCTTGAGATAGCCTGCGTCATGTGTTTCATGTGTCTTTGGTGCTGTATTTGCGTTCTTCCAATATCTCAGCATAATATCTAGTCTTTGCAGCTCTTTTTGTCTTATTGTATATTCTACAATATGCTCTATAAGCATTCTCTCTCTCCATATTTGGTTTATGTAATTTTCTTCGGAGTAGTTTGTCTTTATTTATTGACGAAACAAGTAGGCCAGACGTTATCCAGGGTTCTCTTTTAATAATATTTTTTATTTATTTTGGTAGTTTTTACAGGGCATCATATTTCAAATAATGATTTATATATTTGCATTAAATTATTATATGCTTCATTTGGATTAATTGCAGATAACACAGAAGTGTAATCTGCTCTTGCTAATAGATTTCAAAATTTTAAATGTTACACTCGTTCAGCTGGCGTGTTTGTTTATATTTTATATTATGCACAGGAGGTATACCATATATTAAATGGAATATTCCAAAGTTGGCCGTCATGTCTGTGTTAATAATCCCGGAGTCATAATTCGGTGTGAGTATGATTGGAATACAAATGGTCTATAAGAGTTGTTGTTGTAGAAGTTATTCTTGTAATTCAAAATATATTGACTCAAGTACATGAGGGATAAATATCGATAAGTCTTCTCGTTTAGAGTAGGTAAATGTTTCACTTATATACAATCCTACTCCCCTGTGGCCATCATCTGCATCTAATCTCGTATCGAATAATAAATTATGGTAACCGTCAATTTTGTAACGTAAGACATCTTGAATTTTGAAAACTTCAGTGAAGTCAATGAAGTCAAGCGTTAAACGATTTGACGACATAGTAAGAAGCAATTCTTGGAGAGTTTCCCAGTGAGCTTCCAAACTACGGCAACTGAAGAAGTTAAGTGGCATGCAACGTTAACTAAATTCCTCATTTCTAGCTATTATTATTATCTAATTATTATTAGTGTTGCTATTATTAATATTATTTTATTTTAAAATATTTTAATTCAATAAAACAGTGACATTACAACCTCTCCAGAACATTTAGGAAACACATAAATGTTCCTCCAACTATCCTACATTTAAAAATATACTTATTCCTCCACGGTAAGACGGTGTGTCGGTACATTTTATGGAACGAATGCACGCGTGATTTATGATAGGCCTACATTCCTAGAGATAGAAATATGTGATAGCATTGCCGGACTCACAGGTTTCTTGAGGAAATCACTCGTTTTAACATTAGCCACATATTCCCAAGAAATGTTCAATAAAATTGCCTTACGCTATAAATATATGAGTAAACAACTCAGGAGTATGACCACTTCAACATATAACGGTGAATGGTTCTGCACAAACACATATGCGCACGTAACGCATTTTACGTACACATTCCACACTATTTAACTGTTTGTTGGAAGAATTTTGTTTTCAACGAGAAACATATACAGGGTATTGACCGGCCAGTAGAATATTAATTATGTGACACGTTGATGTAATTGATCGTATTTGTTGCTGTTTGTAAAATTTAGATTGCACATTACATGAAAGAGGTATAATAATAATAACATTTAATAATATTTTTGCGTTCGTATTATTAACATACAAACAATGACAGTGCACAGTAGCAAATCATGTTATACATTACGTCGACAACAATGGGAAAACAACTCACATACTTGTATTAACGTGGAATGTAACGCACAGTTGTACAAACACTAAATAATATAATATCACATAATCACAAATAACAGTTACCAATTAATCGTCACGTCACGTGCAAACACTAAATACTATAATACAAAGAGTTGTTGGGAGGTGATACGTCGTGGGTGGATCATGTTGATGTTCGGATTTGTTTTTGAGTAGTATATTTAGTTTATGCTACCTGGTATCCGACAACTGTCATCACACAACGGCGTCGAAAACACAAACATTGACCTGTGTATGTTGTGTTAATGTTTTAGCGTAGTGCTATGATGCTTCTGATTGTACATTTTGTGTGTGCATGGGGGAAATGGGTAGGTGTGTATTTATGTTGACAACACAATGCAAAATATTCCTCGTACATATTAGAAGTTACATGATAATGAACAGCCTGAGTTTGATAAAAGAACACACCGCATACGTACGGACCAATTCACTACACTTGATGCCACACTTCCGAATGTCAGACATTTTACTGAAATCTTCCGTTCAGAGACAGCATAATTAAGCATGAAACACTGACACACAAAGATGTTGATTGTAGTTGGAAATGTTCACTGTAGTCATATTTAGTTGCAGTGTAAACACTTTGCCTTTTTCCCCATTAACAACAAGCAATGGTTCCGTACGCAGCCACCTACCGGAAACCGCCGATGGCTTCTGCGGGCAATGAGACAAGCGGTGAGGCAGCGAGCGGCGCTCGACGGGGCGACGAACCGAGCATTGATAGGCCGAGCAACCTCTGGGCTGTCCGTAATAACACGTACTATGATGGTTCTGACGGCGATGATGACACGTACGATAATGGTTCTGACGGCGATGATGACACGTACGATGATGGTTCTGACGGCGATGATGACACGTACGATAATGGTTCTGGCGACTATGGTGATGTGTACGAGTATAGTTCTGGCGGCGATGATGACACGGACGATTATGGTTCTGGCGGCGATGGGGCGAACTATGGTGGTGCTGACGGTGATGACCCGACGTTTGAGGAGGGAGCGGACAGTGGCAGAGTCGCCGACTGGTCGATAAAACACAACTCGTTCTACGCAGTTGAACAGTTTGGCGTACTCTTTAGCCAAATGCCCCGCAAACTGCGCACATACACCGGCCATCAGTTGACCACCATGTTACTTAACTGTACTTGGAACGGAAGGTCCTGTGACGAAAGGTAGGTAGCCATGACAACCGTGACAGTGGTACGTACTAAAAACCGTGACATCAGTGCCATTGTGGTAGCCATGACAACCGTAACTGTGGTACGTAATCATAACCATGACATCAGTACCATTATGGTAGTCATGACAACCATAACTGTGGTACGTACTTATAACTGTGACGTGACGTCAGTACCATTGTGACATCATCTTCGCTCGGACATTCTTTTAGCAATTATACACGTAATACTGTCACATTCTCTTGCATGTGCGTGACATTCTCTTTGTCATGACCACCGTAGCAGTATGATAAGTCCTTATGGATGACAACTAACCATTGTGGCAATATCGCAGTCTTGACAACCGTTAATGTTTACATTCGTGTAGGGAGAAAACAATGTGACACTATGATATTTTATTAGCGGCGACTACATTCTACTAGCGGTGACAATCTACCAGTGTAACTTACGCAGAGCCTAGGCACATAGTCGTGCGACGTTCGCTAGGCCTAGACATCCATAACACTGCGTCATTCACTTTGTTCATTTAACCTTAAAACCGTTTTATGGCTGTGTTGTCTTAGTTATGAAAGTCGTAACGATGTAACTTTATCTTAACTTAGACATCCGTGACATATTGAGATTATCTTATGACTATATGACTACTGTATCACCGCGATATGATATTAGCTTAGCAACCGTAGCATTGTGTCAGTCTCTGCTCGCAGAAACTTCACCCACTTCAACCACTACTTGTACGGCAACTGCTTCACGTTCAGCGGCGCCGCGAACAACTTGAATCTTACCACCACTCGCACCGGACCTTTGTACGGTGAGTCTCACCACCACTTGCACCGGACCAATGTACGGTGAATCTCACCACCACTTGCACCGGACCTCTGTATGGTGAATCTCACCACCACTTGCACCGGACCAATGTATGGTGAGTCTCACCACCACTCGCACCGGACCTATGTAGGTGAATCTCACCACCACTCGCACCGGACCTCTGTATGGTGAATCTCACCACCACTTGCACCGGACCAATGTACGGTGAATCTCACCACCACCTTGCACCTGGACCTGTAGGTGAGTCTCACCACCACTTGCACCGGACCAATGTATGGTGAGTCTCACCACCACTTGCACCGGACCAATGTACGGTGAGTCTCACCACCACTCGCACCGGACCAATGTACGGTGAGTCTCACCACCACTTGCACCGGACCAATGTACGGTGAGTCTCACCACCACTTGCACCGGACCAATGTACGGAGTCTCACCACCACTTGCACCGGACCAATGTACGGTGAGTCTCACCACCACTTGCACCGGACCAATGTACGGTGAGTCTCACCACCACTCGCACCGGACCTCTGTATGGTGAATCTCACCACCACTCGCACCGGACCTCTGTACGGTGAATCTCACCACCACTTGCACCGGACCAATGTACGGTGAGTCTCACCACCACTCGCACCGGACCTCTGTACGGTGAATCTCACCACCACTTGCACCGGACCAATGTACGGTGAGTCTCACCACCACTCGCACCGGACCAATGTATGGTGAGTCTCACCACCACTGCATGGACCAATGTACGGTGAGTCTCACCACCACTTGCACCGGACCAATGTACGGTGAGTCTCACCACCACTAGCACCGGACCAATGTACGGTGAGTCTCACCACCACTAGCACCGGACCAATGTATGGTGAGTCTCACCACCACTCGCACCGGACCAATGTATGGTGAGTCTCACCACCACTGCACCGGACCAATGTACGGTGAGTCTCACCACCACTTGCACCGGACCAATGTACGGTGAGTCTCACCACCACTTGCACCGGACCAATGTACGGTGAGTCTCACCACCACTTGCACCGGACCAATGTACGGTGAGTCTCACCACCACTAGCACCGGACCTCTGTACGGTGAATCTCACCACCACTCGCACCGGACCAATGTATGGTGAGTCTCACCACCACTCGCACCGGACCTATGTACGGTGAGTCTCACCACCACTTGCACCGGACCAATGTACGGTGAGTCTCACCACCACTAGCACCGGACCAATGTACGGTGAGTCTCACCACCACTAGCACCGGACCAATGTATGGTGAGTCTCACCACCACTCGCACCGGACCAATGTATGGTGAGTCTCACCACCACTCGCACCGGACCAATGTATGGTGAGTCTCACCACCACTTGCACCGGACCAATGTACGGTGAGTCTCACCACCACTAGCACCGGACCAATGTACGGTGAGTCTCACCACCACTTGCACCGGACCAATGTACGGTGAGTCTCACCACCACTAGCACCGGACCAATGTACGGTGAGTCTCACCACCACTGCACCGGACCAATGTATGGTGAGTCTCACCACCACTCGCACCGGACCAATGTATGGTGAGTCTCACCACCACTCGCACCGGACCAATGTACGGTGAGTCTCACCACCACTTGCACCGGACCAATGTACGGTGAGTCTCACCACCACTGCACCGGACCAATGTACGGCGAGTCTCACCACCACTAGCACCGGACCAATGTACGGTGAGTCTCACCACCACTGCACCGGACCAATGTAGGTGAGTCTCACCACCACTTGCACCGGACCAATGTACGGTGAGTCTCCCCACCACTAACACCGGACCAATGTACGGCGAGTCTCCACCACTAGCACCGGACCAATGTACGGTGAGTCTCCCACCACTTGCACCGGACCAATGTACGGCGAGTCTCACCACCACTTGCACCTGACCAATGTACGGTCGAGTCTCCCACCACCGCACTCGGACCAATGTACGGTGAGTCTCACCACCACTTGCCCGGACCAATGTACGGTGAGTCTACCCCACTCGCACCGGACCAATGTTAGGTGAGTCTCACCACCACTCGCACCGGACCAATGTACGGTGAGTCTCACCACCACTAGCACCGGACCAATGTACGGTGAGTCTCACCACCACTTGCACCGGACCAATGTACGGCGAGTCTCACCACCACTAGCACCGGACCAATGTACGGCGAGTCTCACCACCACTTGCACCGGACCAATGTACGGTGAGTCTCACCACCAGTTGCATCGGACCAATGTACGGTGAGTCTCACCACCACTAGCACCGGACCAATGTACGGTGATTCTCACCACCACTTGCACCGGACCAATGTACGGTGAGTCTCACCACCACTAGCACCGGACCAATGTACGGCGAGTCTCCTGTTCCTATCTTAACGTTACTAACAGAGACTTCATCATCAACATTATGCCGAGTCAGTATCTCCTAGTTGGGCGCAGGCCTCGGCATGATGTTTTCAGATACGCCTGCTCTTGCTATCCTCCGCGAGATGGTGCCCTTCCAGTACTTGTCTAGTTCGTCTCTCCATCGTCTCTCCATCGTCTCTCCACCGGCTCTTCGGTCTTCTTCAATCGTTTCCCTTCGTAAGGTCAGTTCAATCACGTCTGTGACCTTTGTTTCCTCTTTTACCCAATACCCATTTGAAAATTTTGATTCCTAAGGTCCCCTCCCCACTACCTTGGATAACATGTCTAGCTGAGTTGCTTTGCTTATTGCACTGTGACAAAATAAATTGACCAGATAAAACTACTTTTTTGCAAATTATATCAATCCATCAATCTTAGAGAGCGCTTCAACAATGTTCTGCTCTGGACTGGGACCTAACCAGACCTAGCTGTATGTGTTTCCATATACATGACAACGTGTCTCGCTTTCAGGCCTGTCTATGAGGCTATTCGTGGAGCAAATCGAGTACATAAAGTCGGTGTCAGACTCAGCCGGGTTGAGACTCGCCGTCCACGACCAGAGGTCGATGCCGTTCCCTGAAGACGAAGGCGTCAGCTTAGGTCCGGGAACCAAAACGTTTGTTGGCGTCAAACGGGTGAGTTAACGAACATGTCAATGCTCCAAAATAGTTCCTGTTCCAATATTTGTTCACCTCTTTCTTCCACTCCATCACTTTCCCCTGTTTTATAACCTTTTCTTTCAACCCTTTCTAAACCCACACTCCTTCGATACCTCCTCCTATTCTATTCATTCGTCGCTTTCCTACGCCTCATCGTTTCTTTTTCGCCTCCTCCTCCTTCTCGTCATCTTTGCACCATTCCGTTCTTCTCATCCCTCTCCTTTGCCTCTTCCTTCTCATCTTCCTGTCCCTTCTTCTTCCACGTATTTGCAATAATTAATATTTACAATCCAACACATTAACCTGTAAATAATATTTAAGATGTTATTTCAATATCATCTCTGACTAGGCATCCTTGCACCATGCAGCAATATTCGTGTAAACGTAACTAACTTTAACAGACTCTTCAAACTGCATAATAACGGTGTAGTTTTAATGCATAAAAGCAAATTTATTACCACATGTTGACCCCCTTCTTTTGATTGTATGGCGTTTTTAAGTTAAAGTTACAGAATACAATTGACTTATAATTTAAGGAAGTAACCTCATGATAGAAACACAGCCCCTTTACATATGTCACGAGAACG
Source organism: Ridgeia piscesae (assembly GCA_025642075.2). Taxonomy (NCBI): domain Eukaryota; kingdom Metazoa; phylum Annelida; class Polychaeta; order Sabellida; family Siboglinidae; genus Ridgeia; species Ridgeia piscesae. The sequence goes on along the minus strand of JAODUO010001104.1, from coordinate 4,744 downwards.
TCACGAAAAAACCCTTTCCCCTTCCATTTTCCGTTCCCGGGTGTTTTCCCCTTTTTTAATTTTATTTTTTAAAAAAAAAAGGTTCCCCTTAATTAATTTAATTTGCCATTCTAAATTGTTTTGTGTATGCATTATTTATTCACAGACGAGTCGTCGCGTAATACTTACAAGAGTAAATCATAAAAGCTTTAGCGTTCGCGTCATTGCATATCTATAATGATGTGAAGTAGTGCAATAATTTGTTTATACTTTTCGACTTCCCAGATGCCGGCATTACAGAAAATCTGTAAGACCAATAAGATCAGCATATAACCAACATCCGTTTTTTCAAGAGTAACGTCTTGAGTGTGCTACTATGTGCAGCAGAATCATAGAAGGTTACCAAAGGCATATGTCAGATGCTAGAAAAAAGTGTCTCAGTAGAATTCTGCGAATCTATTGGCACAATACATGTCCAGTCAGGAGCTCCACAAAAGAACCCGCATCTGTCTCCTGGTTAAACGCTGCAGATGGTAATGGATCGGACACGTCTGTGGAATGCATTGACTTCCATTCCAAGAGTGACCATGCGCTGGACTCCTGGTGGTGAAAATCGGTTGAGTTTTGGGCCAAGTGACGAAGTTCGCAGCGGAGAGAAGACATTGGCTTTCTTTGGTTGCGGCCTTACGTGTGATCTCACACGAAGAGGATTAGGTCAGCAATGTTACCACCAGGACGGCCTTATCCAGAATATGGCAGAGACGCTTATTGGTTCTCAAGCCGAATTTGAAATATCAAATTAAATAAGGGTAAATTATCAGATAATAATATGTTATATAAAACTAATAAAGACTTACACTTAAACGTGTCACAAACAAAACTATCATAAAAGGCAATTTTTTCATCTAATGTTTTATTTCTACTTTTTATAATTCAGTTTCGTTATCAAATCATACGTACATTATAAATATGACTTACTATTATACGCGCAAACCTTTGAATTAACCAAAAACTGTGATGCCATCTGACGGCTTCGAGCGATGACACAATATAAGGGTTAAATAAGCAAAACATATTTTTCACCAGACTACCTTCTCGGCGAAATTCCGCAGCCGAACGAGAATCAGTTAAGCGAGACTAAATACAATATTTGATTGATCTTGCATCATGTTATTACCGAAAGATGCCGTATAAAATAAAAAATATAATGTGTCGACTTGTTGATTGATCTTGCATCATGTTATTACCGAAAGGTGCCGTATAAAATATAAAATAATGTGTCGACTTGTTGATTGATCTTGCATCATGCTATTACCGAAAGGTGCCGTTTAAAAAATAAAATAATGTGTCGACTTGTAGACATGTCGACTACTAGGGGCATCTGAGTTTTCAAATTGTTTAACTGACGTGCCTGTATTTGTGGCAGTACGTGACGACGCGAAAGGGTCCTCCATACGGGACCTGTGCTACGTACACAAGAAAGGAAAACCTTGAACGGAACGCCTTCGTATTTGAAGTACCGACCATTGAGTACAGCGTTCAGGTATAACCATAGACTCCTGTATTTACAAAAGAACACTTCAAGTTGTTTACTAAAGCGTTCGTGCAGGTTCCCATGATTTACACATGGAAACTCCAAATGGTTTTAGTACAACAAGTACCTTGTGTTTCCACGGTATACTTCTAGGCTCATATGCATGTCCCCAGACTAGCTTAGGCACGCACAGGCACCACCCTCCGACTAACTGGGCCGTGGCGTAGCGAGTGATTCAATCGGTATGCATGAGCTGGTCGCAGTGCGATTTAGCCGCCGCATAGCATGCATGTATGTATTTATGCATTTGCGTATTTATTATAATGTATTAGCTATTTTAAAAGCTTTGTTATAATAAAAAAAATCGTTTTATTATATTTGTGCAATCCTTTACAAAGCGTGGATTCGGGCGCTATATAAATTATAAAACGTTAAAAATATTTTCAATATGGGTTATATTCAGGCCTGCATGAAGACTTGTCTCCAACTTCACCTGATGAGAGTGTGTTCATGCTACACCGTGCGGCACCCGTTCGACAGCAATATCACGGCGTACGACTCTATCGACACAGGCGGACTCCAGCCTTGCAACGACCAATCCCTGTCGGAGAGCAAACGCAGTGTGTTGAAGACAATTGCCCAAACCTTGCTATTTTAAGAGGAGGTTTAAGTTATTCCAACATGTGTTTGGACGACTCTGTAATAATCCTGATTGCGTTTTGACTAAATGC
>JAODUO010001103.1:125000-154056 GCA_025642075.2 Ridgeia piscesae | reverse complement strand
CCTTTTTTTTTGGGCAAAAAAAACCTCTTTTTTTTGAAAAGCCCGGAAGACAAAAAAACCCCTTTTAGTTTGATAACCCCTAAATACGACAGACAGCCCCTTTTGTTTGTAAGTCCCGGTAAAAACCCCCCTTTTTTTTTCCCGGAAGAAAAACCCCCTCTTTTTTGCCCCGGGGAAACAAAACCCTCTTAGTTTGAAAACCCCCCTTTAAAAAAAGAAAATTTTTGATGCCCCTGGACATGCAAAAAAAAATTTTTTTATTTGAAGCGGAAAACAGAAAAAACCCCTTTTGATTTTCCTGGACATGACACAGAAGTTAGACACCTTTAGTTTGGATAGTCCTGCAGAAGACAGACACCTTCTTTATTTGAACCTTGGATTCGACAGCAGAAAACCTCTTTAGTTTAAAAGCCTGGCTCGAGACGACAGACACCTCTTTGTTTGATAAGTCCCTGGACATGACAAGACCCTTTTATGATCCTAAACATGACGGGACAGAAGACACCTTTTAGTTTGATAAGTCCCTGCATGACAGACAGACAGACACTCTTAACCCGTTTGATATCCCTGGGCATGAAGAATTCAGACAGACATCTTGTTTATAAGTCCCGGGGGCATGACAGACAGACAGACACCTTTTTATTGAAAGTCCCTGGAGACAGGACAGAAGACACTCTTAGTTTGATAAGTCCCGTGACAGACAGACAAAGACACCTCTTTAGTTTGATGTCCTGATGAAGACGACAGAATCTTAGTGATCCTCTGGACATGACAGCATGACACACCTCTTTAGTTTGATAGTCTCATGACAGACAGATAGACAGACACCTCTTAGTTTGATAAGTCCCTGAGACAGACAGATGACAGAGCATAGTATTAGTCTCCTGGACAGAGACAGACAGACACCTCTTAGTTTGATAGTCCTGACATGACAGAAGATAGACACCTCTTTTAGTTTGATAAATCCCTGTGACATGAGACAGACAATTTTAGTTTGACAAGTCTGCCAGACAGACACCTTTTTACTTGATAGTCCCTGGACATGACAGACGCAATTCTTTAGTTTGATAAGTCCCTGACATGCAGACAGACAGACACTTTTAGTTTGATAGTCCCTGGACATGACAGACAGACAGAGACACCTCTTAGTTGATAGTCTCTGACAGACAGACAGACACTCTTTGTTTGATAACGTCCTATGCGACATGACAGACAACCTCTTTTGATGTCCTGACACAGACAGACAGAGGGCACTCTCTTTAGTTTGATAGCTGGACATGACAGAGACAGACATTCTTTAGCTTCTGATAAAGTCCCTGGCATGACAGACAGACTAGACACTCTTTAGTTTGATAAGTCCAGCATGACAGACAGACAGACAGACACCTCTTTAGTATAGTCCCGGACATGACAGACAGACTGAGTTCGACACCCTTTTAGTTCTGTAAGGTCCCGACATGACAGACAGACAGACACCTCTTTGTTTGGATAAGTCCCGAGACAGACATTCTTTAGTCTTGATGACAGTCAGACAGACACCCTCTTTGATGCCCGACACAGACGCACGTTTGATGTCCTGACAGACAACAGAAGACACCTCTTAGTTCTACTGGACAGACAGACAGACACTTTTAGTTTGGAGAAACAGTATATCTTTAGTTTGATAAGTCCTGCACACAGACATGACAAGCTCTTTAGTTTGATAGTCCCTGACAGAAGACGAGACACCCTTTAGTTTGATAGTCCCTGACATGACAGACAGACAGACACTCCTTTAGTTTGAATCTGGACATGACACGACAGACACACTTTGATAAGTCCGACATGACAGACAGAGACACCTTTGAAGTCCTGCATGACAGAGCAGACAGACACCTTAGTTTGATAGTCCCTGGCATGACAGACGACAGACAGAACCTCTTTGTTATCCCTGGGATGAGCCGACAGACACTTAGTTTGTGTCCGGACACAGACAGACAGACAGAATCTCTTAGTTTGATGTCCCTGGGCAGACAGACGCGCGTTTGATATCCCCAGAGACAGACACAGACACTCTTTTAGTTTGATAAGTTCCTGCAGCAGACAGCAGATAGACACTCTTTAGTTTGATGTCCCGGGCTACGACAGAGTGATTGAGAAGCCTGCTTAGACGAGACAGACCTTTTGATAAGTCCCTGCTGAGTTGAGAAGACAGACAGACACCTCTTTTAGTTTGATAATCCCTGCATGACAGACAGACGACACACTCTTGTTGATGTCTCCTGCATGACAGACACCTCCTTTTAGTTTGATAACCGAAGATCGCTAGACAGACATTTTTAGTTTGATAGTCCCTGAGATGACAGACAGACAGACACCTCTTGATTTCCGATGGTTCACACTGGACATCCTGACAGATCAGCAGACACTTTTTGATAACCTCAAACAGACAGACACCTCTTTAGTTTGATAAGTCCCTGGAGACAGACAGACAGACAGACACTCTTAGCTTGATAAGTCTCATACAGACAATGGTAGTTTGATAGTCCCGGATGACAGACAATATGACAGCCCTTTAGTTTGATTCTCGATGACAGAACACACTTTTAGTTTGATTCTAAAGTGACAGACAGATATCTCTTGTTTGAAGTCCTATGACAGACAGACATCCTTTTTGTTTGATATCCCGGACATGACAGACAAGACAACACCTCTTTAGTTTGATAAGTCCCTGGCATGACAGACAGAGACAGACACTTTAGTTTGTGTCCCTGACATAGAGTCACCTCTTAGATTTGATAAGTCGGATGACAGACAGACGAAGACACTCTTTTTAAAGTTTGATAGTCCCGACATGACAGAGCAAGATACTGCTTAGCTGATGAGTCCCTCATGACAGACAGACACCTCTTTAGTTTGATAGTCCCTGGGACAGACAGACAGACAGCTTCTTTAGTTTGATAGTCCCTGCATCAGACAGACAACTCTTTAGTTTGATAATCGGACAGACAGAAATAACTCTTAGTTTGATAGTCCCTGACATACGACAGACAGATAGATACCTTTAGTTATTCCCTGACATGACAGACAGACAGACACCTCTTTAGTTTGATAAGTCCGACATGAGCAACAGCAGACACCTCTTTGTTTGATAAGTCCCTGATGACGAGAACACCTCTTTAGATATCTTGACAGAGCACTCTTTGTTGATAAGTCTCTTGACATCGACAGACAGACACTCTTTAGTCTTGATGGGTCCTGGACATGACAGACAGATAGACACCTCTTTTTGACAAGTCCCTGTTGCATAAGTCCAGGACTTATCAAACTAAAGAGGTGTCTGTCTGTCTGTCATGTCCAGGGACTTATCAAACTAAAGAGGTGTCTGTCTGTCTGTCATGTCCAGGGACTTATCAAACTAAAGAGGTGTCTGTCTGTCTGTCATGTCCAGGGACTTATCAAACTAAAGAGGTGTCTGTCTGTCTGTCATGTCCAGGGACTTATCAAACTAAAGAGGTGTCTGTCTGTCTGTCTGTCATGCCCAGGGACTTATCAAACTAAAGAGGTGTCTGTCTGTCTGTCTGTCATGCCCAGGGACTTATCAAACTAAAGAGGTGTCTGTCTGTCTGTCATGTCCAGGGACTTATCAAACTAAAGAGGTGTCTGTCTGTCTGTCATGTCCAGGGACTTATCAAACTAAAGAGGTGTCTGTCTGTCTGTCATGTCCAGGGACTTATCAAACTAAAGAGGTGTCTGTCTGTCTGTCATGTCCAGGGACTTACAAAACTAAAGAGGTGTCTGTCTGTCTGTCATGTCCAGGGACTTATCAAACTAAAGAGGTGTCTGTCTGTCTGTCATGTCCAGGGACTTACAAAACTAAAGAGGTGTCTGTCTGTCTGTCTGTCATGCCCAGGGACTTATCAAACTAAAGAGGTGTCTGTCTGTCTGTCTGTCATGTCCAGGGACTTATCAAACTAAAGAGGTGTCTGTCTGTCTGTCATGTCCAGGGACTTATCAAACTAAAGAGGTGTCTGTCTGTCTGTCATGTCCAGGGACTTATCAAACTAAAGAGGTGTCTGTCTGTCTGTCATGTCCAGGGACTTATCAAACTAAAGAGGTGTCTGTCTGTCTGTCTGTCATGCCCAGGGACTTATCAAACTAAAGAGGTGTCTGTCTGTCTGTCATGTCCAGGGACTTATCAAACTAAAGAGGTGTCTGTCTGTCTGTCATGCCCAGGGACTTATCAAACTAAAGAGGTGTCTGTCTGTCTGTCTGTCATGCCCAGGGACTTATCAAACTAAAGAGGTGTCTGTCTGTCTGTCATGTCCAGGGACTTATCAAACTAAAGAGGTGTCTGTCTGTCTGTCATGTCCAGGGACTTATCAAACTAAAGAGGTGTCTGTCTGTCTGTCATGTCCAGGGACTGTCTGTCTGTCTGGATGTCTGTCTGTCTGTCTGTCTGTCATGTCCAGGGACTTATCAAACTAAAGAGGTGTCTGTCTGTCTGTCATGTCCAGGGACTTATCAAACTAAAGAGGTGTCTGTCTGTCTGTCTGTCATGTCCAGGGACTTATCAAACTAAAGAGGTGTCTGTCTGTCTGTCATGCCCAGGGACTTATCAAACTAAAGAGGTGTCTGTCTGTCTGTCTGTCATGTCCAGGGACTTATCAAACTAAAGAGGTGTCTGTCTGTCTGTCATGCCCAGGGACTTATCAAACTAAAGAGGTGTCTGTCTGTCTGTCTGTCATGTCCAGGGACTTATCAAACTAAAGAGGTGTCTGTCTGTCTGTCTGTCATGCCCAGGGACTTATCAAACTAAAGAGGTGTCTGTCTGTCTGTCTGTCATGCCCAGGGACTTATCAAACTAAAGAGGTGTCTGTCTGTCTGTCATGCCCAGGGACTTATCAAACTAAAGAGGTGTCTGTCTGTCTGTCTGTCATGCCCAGGGACTTATCAAACTAAAGAGGTGTCTGTCTGTCTGTCATGCCCAGGGACTTATCAAACTAAAGAGGTGTCTGTCTGTCTGTCATGTCCAGGGACTTATCAAACTAAAGAGGTGTCTGTCTGTCTGTCATGTCCAGGGACTTATCAAACTAAAGAGGTGTCTGTCTGTCTGTCTGTCATGCCCAGGGACTTATCAAACTAAAGAGGTGTCTGTCTGTCTGTCTGTCATGCCCAGGGACTTATCAAACTAAAGAGGTGTCTGTCTGTCTGTCATGTCCAGGGACTTACAAAACTAAAGAGGTGTCTGTCTGTCTGTCATGTCCAGGGACTTATCAAACTAAAGAGGTGTCTGTCTGTCTGTCTGTCATGCCCAGGGACTTATCAAACTAAAGAGGTGTCTGTCTGTATGTCTGTCTGTCATGCCCAGGGACTTATCAAACTAAAGAGGTGTCTGTCTGTCTGTCTGTCATGCCCAGGGACTTATCAAACTAAAGAGGTGTCTGTCTGTCTGTCTGTCATGCCCAGGGACTTATCAAACTAAAGAGGTGTCTGTCTGTCTGTCATGTCCAGGGACTTACAAAACTAAAGAGGTGTCTGTCTGTCTGTCATGTCCAGGGACTTATCAAACTAAAGAGGTGTCTGTCTGTCTGTCTGTCATGCCCAGGGACTTATCAAACTAAAGAGGTGTCTGTCTGTCTGTCATGTCCAGGGACTTATCAAACTAAAGAGGTGTCTGTCTGTCTGTCATGCCCAGGGACTTATCAAACTAAAGAGGTGTCTGTCTGTCTGTCTGTCTGTCATGTCCAGGGACTTACAAAACTAAAGAGGTGTCTGTCTGTCTGTCATGTCCAGGGACTTATCAAACTAAAGAGGTGTCTGTCTGTCTGTCTGTCATGCCCAGGGACTTATCAAACTAAAGAGGTGTCTGTCTGTCTGTCATGTCCAGGGACTTATCAAACTAAAGAGGTGTCTGTCTGTCTGTCATGTCCAGGGACTTATCAAACTAAAGAGGTGTCTGTCTGTCTGTCTGTCATGCCCAGGGACTTATCAAACTAAAGAGGTGTCTGTCTGTCTGTCTGTCATGCCCAGGGACTTATCAAACTAAAGAGGTGTCTGTCTGTCTGTCTGTCATGCCCAGGGACTTATCAAACTAAAGAGGTGTCTGTCTGTCTGTCTGTCATGTCCAGGGACTTATCAAACTAAAGAGGTGTCTGTCTGTCTGTCATGTCCAGGGACTTATCAAACTAAAGAGGTGTCTGTCTGTCTGTCATGTCCAGGGACTTATCAAACTAAAGAGGTGTCTGTCTGTCTGTCATGTCCAGGGACTTATCAAACTAAAGAGGTGTCTGTCTGTCATGTCCAGGGACTTATCAAACTAAAGAGGTGTCTGTCTGTCTGTCATGTCCAGGGACTTATCAAACTAAAGAGGTGTCTGTCTGTCTGTCATGTCCAGGGACTTATCAAACTAAAGAGGTGTCTGTCTGTCTGTCATGTCCAGGGACTTATCAAACTAAAGAGGTGTCTGTCTGTCTGTCATGTCCAGGGACTTATCAAACTAAAGAGGTGTCTGTCTGTCTGTCATGTCCAGGGACTTATCAAACTAAAGAGGTGTCTGTCTGTCTGTCATGTCCAGGGACTTATCAAACTAAAGAGGTGTCTGTCTGTCTGTCTGTCATGTCCAGGGACTTATCAAACTAAAGAGGTGTCTGTCTGTCTGTCATGTCCAGGGACTTATCAAACTAAAGAGGTGTCTGTCTGTCTGTCTGTCATGTCCAGGGACTTATCAAACTAAAGAGGTGTCTGTCTGTCTGTCATGTCCAGGGACTTATCAAACTAAAGAGGTGTCTGTCTGTCTGTCATGTCCAGGGACTTATCAAACTAAAGAGGTGTCTGTCTGTCTGTCATGTCCAGGGACTTATCAAACTAAAGAGGTGTCTGTCTGTCTGTCATGTCCAGGGACTTATCAAACTAAAGAGGTGTCTGTCTGTCATGTCCAGGGACTTATCAAACTAAAGAGGTGTCTGTCTGTCTGTCATGTCCAGGGACTTATCAAACTAAAGAGGTGTCTGTCTGTCTGTCATGTCCAGGGACTTATCAAACTAAAGAGGTGTCTGTCTGTCTGTCATGTCCAGGGACTTATCAAACTAAAGAGGTGTCTGTCTGTCTGTCATGTCCAGGGACTTATCAAACTAAAGAGGTGTCTGTCTGTCTGTCATGTCCAGGGACTTATCAAACTAAAGAGGTGTCTGTCTGTCTGTCATGTCCAGGGACTTATCAAACTAAAGAGGTGTCTGTCTGTCTGTCATGTCCAGGGACTTATCAAACTAAAGAGGTGTCTGTCTGTCTGTCATGTCCAGGGACTTATCAAACTAAAGAGGTGTCTGTCTGTCTGTCTGTCATGTCCAGGGACTTATCAAACTAAAGAGGTGTCTGTCTGTCTGTCATGTCCAGGGACTTATCAAACTAAAGAGGTGTCTGTCTGTCATGTCCAGGGACTTATCAAACTAAAGAGGTGTCTGTCTGTCTGTCATGTCCAGGGACTTATCAAACTAAAGAGGTGTCTGTCTGTCTGTCATGTCCAGGGACTTATCAAACTAAAGAGGTGTCTGTCTGTCATGTCCAGGGACTTATCAAACTAAAGAGGTGTCTGTCTGTCTGTCATGTCCAGGGACTTATCAAACTAAAGAGGTGTCTGTCTGTCATGTCCAGGGACTTATCAAGCTAAAGAGGTGTCTGTCTGTCTGTCATGTCCAGGGACTTATCAAACTAAAGAGGTGTCTGTCTGTCTGTCATGTCCAGGGACTTATCAAACTAAAGAGGTGTCTGTCTGTCTGTCATGTCCAGGGACTTATCAAACTAAAGAGGTGTCTGTCTGTCTGTCATGTCCAGGGACTTATCAAACTAAAGAGGTGTCTGTCTGTCTGTCATGCCCAGGGACTTATCAAACTAAAGAGGTGTCTGTCTGTCTGTCATGTCCAGGGACTTATCAAACTAAAGAGGTGTCTGTCTGTCTGTCATGTCCAGGGACTTATCAAACTAAAGAGGTGTCTGTCTGTCTGTCATGTCCAGGGACTTATCAAACTAAAGAGGTGTCTGTCTGTCATGTCCAGGGACTTATCAAACTAAAGAGGTGTCTGTCTGTCTGTCATGTCCAGGGACTTATCAAACTAAAGAGGTGTCTGTCTGTCATGTCCAGGGACTTATCAAACTAAAGAGGTGTCTGTCTGTCTGTCTGTCTGTCATGTCCAGGGACTTATCAAACTAAAGAGGTGTCTGTCTGTCATGTCCAGGGACTTATCAAACTAAAGAGGTGTCTGTCTGTCATGTCCAGGGACTTATCAAACTAAAGAGGTGTCTGTCTGTCTGTCATGTCCAGGGACTTATCAAACTAAAGAGGTGTCTGTCTGTCTGTCTGTCTGTCATGTCCAGGGACTTATCAAACTAAAGAGGTGTCTGTCTGTCTGTCTGTCATGTCCAGGGACTTATCAAACTAAAGAGGTGTCTGTCTGTCTGTCATGTCCAGGGACTTATCAAACTAAAGAGGTGTCTGTCTGTCTGTCATGTCCAGGGACTTATCAAACTAAAGAGGTGTCTGTCTGTCTGTCATGTCCAGGGACTTATCAAACTAAAGAGGTGTCTGTCTGTCATGTCCAGGGACTTATCAAAACTAAAGAGGTGTCTGTCTGTCTGTCTGTCATGTCCAGGGACTTATCAAACTAAAGAGGTGTCTGTCTGTCATGTCCAGGGACTTATCAAACTAAAGAGGTGTCTGTCTGTCTGTCATGTCCAGGGACTTATCAAACTAAAGAGGTGTCTGTCTGTTTGTCATGTCCAGGGACTTATCAAACTAAAGAGGTGTCTGTCTGTCTGTCATGTCCAGGGACTTATCAAACTAAAGAGGTGTCTGTCTGTCTGTCTGTCATGCCCAGGGACTTATCAAACTAAAGAGGTGTCTGTCTGTCTGTCTGTCATGTCCAGGGACTTATCAAACTAAAGAGGTGTCTGTCTGTCTGTCATGTCCAGGGACTTATCAAACTAAAGAGGTGTCTGTCTGTTTGTCATGTCCAGGGACTTATCAAACTAAAGAGGTGTCTGTCTGTCTGTCATGTCCAGGGACTTATCAAACTAAAGAGGTGTCTGTCTGTCTGTCATGTCCAGGGACTTATCAAACTAAAGAGGTGTCTGTCTGTCTGTCTGTCATGTCCAGGGACTTATCAAACTAAAGAGGTGTCTGTCTGTCTGTCATGTCCAGGGACTTATCAAACTAAAGAGGTGTCTGTCTGTCTGTCATGTCCAGGGACTTATCAAACTAAAGAGGTGTCTGTCTGTCTGTCATGTCCAGGGACTTATCAAACTAAAGAGGTGTCTGTCTGTCTGTCTGTCATGTCCAGGGACTTATCAAACTAAAGAGGTGTCTGTCTGTCTGTCATGTCCAGGGACTTATCAAACTAAAGAGGTGTCTGTCTGTCTGTCTGTCATGTCCAGGGACTTATCAAACTAAAGAGGTGTCTGTCTGTCTGTCATGTCCAGGGACTTACAAACTAAAGAGGTGTCTGTCTGTCTGTCTGTCATGCCCAGGGACTTATCAAACTAAAGAGGTGTCTGTCTGTCTGTCTGTCATGCCCAGGGACTTATTAAACTAAAGAGGTGTTCTGTCTGTCATGTCCAGGGACTTATCAAACTAAAGAGGTGTCTGTCTGTTTGTCATGTCCAGGGACTTATCAAACTAAAGAGGTGTCTGTCTGTCTGTCTGTCTGTCATGTCCAGGGACTTATCAAACTAAAGAGGTGTCTGTCTGTCTGTCTGTCATGTCCAGGGACTTATCAAACTAAAGAGGTGTCTGTCTGTCTGTCATGTCCAGGGACTTATCAAACTAAAGAGGTGTCTGTCTGTCTGTCATGTCCAGGGACTTATCAAACTAAAGAGGTGTCTGTCTGTCTGTCATGTCCAGGGACTTATCAAACTAAAGAGGTGTCTGTCTGTCATGTCCAGGGACTTATCAAACTAAAGAGGTGTCTGTCTGTCTGTCATGTCCAGGGACTTATCAAACTAAAGAGGTGTCTGTCTGTCATGTCCAGGGACTTATCAAGCTAAAGAGGTGTCTGTCTGTCTGTCATGTCCAGGGACTTATCAAACTAAAGAGGTGTCTGTCTGTCTGTCATGTCCAGGGACTTATCAAACTAAAGAGGTGTCTGTCTGTCTGTCATGTCCAGGGACTTATCAAACTAAAGAGGTGTCTGTCTGTCATGCCCAGGGACTTATCAAACTAAAGAGGTGTCTGTCTGTCTGTCTGTCATGTCCAGGGACTTATCAAACTAAAGAGGTGTCTGTCTGTCTGTCATGTCCAGGGACTTATCAAACTAAAGAGGTGTCTGTCTGTCTGTCATGTCCAGGGACTTATCAAACTAAAGAGGTGTCTGTCTGTCTGTCATGTCCAGGGACTTATCAAACTAAAGAGGTGTCTGTCTGTCATGTCCAGGGACTTATCAAACTAAAGAGGTGTCTGTCTGTCTGTCTGTCATGTCCAGGGACTTATCAAACTAAAGAGGTGTCTGTCTGTCTGTCATGTCCAGGGACTTATCAAACTAAAGAGGTGTCTGTCTGTCTGTCATGTCCAGGGACTTATCAAACTAAAGAGGTGTCTGTCTGTCTGTCATGTCCAGGGACTTATCAAACTAAAGAGGTGTCTGTCTGTCTGTCTGTCATGTCCAGGGACTTATCAAACTAAAGAGGTGTCTGTCTGTCTGTCATGTCCAGGGACTTATCAAACTAAAGAGGTGTCTGTCTGTCTGTCTGTCATGTCCAGGGACTTATCAAACTAAAGAGGTGTCTGTCTGTCTGTCATGTCCAGGGACTTACAAAACTAAAGAGGTGTCTGTCTGTCTGTCTGTCATGCCCAGGGACTTATCAAACTAAAGAGGTGTCTGTCTGTCTGTCTGTCATGCCCAGGGACTTATCAAACTAAAGAGGTGTCTGTCTGTCTGTCATGTCCAGGGACTTACAAAACTAAAGAGGTGTCTGTCTGTCTGTCATGTCCAGGGACTTATCAAACTAAAGAGGTGTCTGTCTGTCTGTCATGTCCAGGGACTTATCAAACTAAAGAGGTGTCTGTCTGTCTGTCATGTCCAGGGACTTATCAAACTAAAGAGGTGTCTGTCTGTCTGTCATGTCCAGGGACTTATCAAACTAAAGAGGTGTCTGTCTGTCTGTCATGTCCAGGGACTTATCAAACTAAAGAGGTGTCTGTCTGTCTGTCATGTCCAGGGACTTATCAAACTAAAGAGGTGTCTGTCTGTCTGTCATGTCCAGGGACTTATCAAACTAAAGAGGTGTCTGTCTGTCTGTCATGTCCAGGGACTTATCAAACTAAAGAGGTGTCTGTCTGTCTGTCATGTCCAGGGACTTATCAAACTAAAGAGGTGTCTGTCTGTCTGTCATGTCCATGGACCTATCAAACTAAAGGTGTCTGTCTGTCTGTCTGTCATGTCCAGGGACTTATCAAACTAAAGAGGTGTCTGTGTGTCTGTCATGTCCAGGGACTTATAAAACTAAAGAGGTGTCTGTCTGTCTGTCATGTCCAGGAACTTACAAAACTAAAGAGGTGTCTGTCTGTCTGTCATGTCCAGGGACTTATCAAACTAAAGAGGTGTCTGTCTGTCTGTCATGTCCATGGACCTATCAAACTAAAGGTGTCTGTCTGTCTGTCTGTCATGTCCAGGGACTTATCAAACTAAAGGTGTCTGTCTGTCTGTCATGTCCAGGGACTGGGATGACCCACGGTTGTTCACTCTGACAGCCCTCAAGCGACGAGGGTTTCCATCCGAGGCCATCAACATGTTCTGTGGCAAGGTGAGGAGGAGTCGACTGTGTCAGCGGACTGACAATATAAGATGGGGGGTTATGTCAACATTTTTGAGACTTTCAGCGTTGTAATTACACTATTTATTTATTTAGTATTGATGACTTTTTAATAGTAGATATTTTTTAGTTTTATTTGATTTATGCAGTTCTGTGTAAAGTGTCCGAGAGCATTTGATCTTAAGTGGATACACACGCTGTATCAATTCCTATATTATTATATACTGTAGTTATATTTTGCCTAAATTTGACACGTCAGTGCATTAGTTTCATTTAGCGTACAGCGTCATCCAAGGTAGATTTATATTATGAAAATATTGCACATGTTTGAAGCCCAAAGGAACACCTGACTTTCACCAGTCTGCACCTCAGTGGCCAGGTGTTGACGCAGGAAATGATATATATTATAGCGAACTTGGTTGTTCTTTCTGTTCCAAAAGTTTGCTAAGATGTAATATTTTCAACAGTCAAATGTCAAATTACGTTGAATGATGGAACTACTACACTGAGACGGCAAATTTAGGCAAACAGTTAGAGTGGCGAAATCAAGGTGGTTTTGGATTCAACAAAAGTGCTATATTTAAAAAAAGAAAATGTGACCCGACTAGAGTGAGGTCAGTGAGGTATCTAACATGTTGTTTATGTTGTATTTTATGTGTAATGTACTTGAAGAAGTTCCTTTATTACATCTTATAAGAATGTTATGTATATATATATATATATATATATATATATATATATATATATATATATATATATATATATATATATATATAGTGTGTGTGTGTGTGTGTGTGTGTGTGTGTGTGTGTGTGTGTGATGAAAAAAATACATGATACCTCATGAGCTATGTTCCTTGCACAAGTATGTGCATATCTCAATGTTTCTCTTACTGACGTTTTAGTGTGTTACTTAAAAATGTAACGTTGTTTCCCATAGGTCGGTGTGACAATGTCTCAAGTGGTCTTGGAGCCGGCCATGTTGGACGCATGTGTGAGGGACGTCCTCAACGTGACAGCCCCGAGGTAACCCTGTCAATAATGCACAGAATTACATATGGAAAATGTTGTCCATGGCTCACAGATTTAGTGGCAATTCCCTAAAAGTGCTTCATTTTAGGAGTTTAAATGCCCCCTCCCTACAAACACCCAAATGTTGGAAAGCCCTGCATCTCCCTGTCCACAACTAGGCCCAATAGACTGCTGCATGCAGTGGCCAAGTGGTGCAGCGAATATTACATTAATTCAGGGTCAAACCAGGTCATCATCAAACGATCAATTTTTAGAATTGGGCATTCTGAAAACTTCATGATATTTAAATGGCTATGTAGCTACTGTATTTAAATAGAAAATGGTCAAGCCATAGATTGTTGGGAAGCGCATCATCTAATCTTCAAGGCAGCTTACTGGAATGATGAGAGTGATGACAAGGTCAAACAAGGTCACCCATAAAATGACGGATATTTGAAAGTTTACAATGCCATGAACATCGTACAATTATACTGACTGTTTCTACTTCACGACTATGGATGAGTCATATATTATGTGGAAGAACTGTTACATTGAAATGTTTGTCCTTGTGAATTACTGATTTCAGACATAAGCAAGATAGTGACACAGGGAAAGAGTAGTATGCTGGGTCCATACATTCTCTGCATTTAGTGAAATTTGTTGAATGTCTGCATTTAGTGAATCTGAGTGAATGTCGGCAGTTAGTGAAGTCGAGTGAATGTCCGCACTGTCTTCAGGGCGATGGCGGTACTGGAGCCTCTCAAGGTCACCATTCGTAACTTTCCCACGGATGCACCGGCAGAGATCGAGGTGCCTGACTTCCCCGCAGAGGAGACGAAGGGATCGCACCGGGTGCCCTTTGAACAGACCCTCTATATAGAACAGTCGGACTTCAGGGAGGTAGGCTCCATCTCATTGTCTCGGTCAGGTGTGGTCTCTGGGGTTATTTCTGACGTTAAGCCATGGTACGGTAACTGCATGAAATGTAGTCATACAAACAGCTTATGGGGGGCTCTGTAGTTGGCAGAACGAGCACCAAAATGGGTTCGAACGGACTATGTGCTTCATGTGAAATGTATGCTCTATCGGTGAATAGTGGTATAATGTTACTCATCTGTTAGTGTGACAATAAAATATATAGAATAAGGAGATTTATAAGGGACGAAACAACGATAGAATGAGGGGTATGAGCGATGGAACGACAATGGAATGAATGTCGGTGGCAGTACGTGGGGCACTTTGTTATGGCTGTTCCATGTACTCAACGTACACCGTTAGTCTGTCACTCAACAATATACCTTGTTCTATATATTATGTCTTCGTACTAACAATTGAGTTACACTATACCATAATTCAACAATACACGAAGGGTAAACTTCACTCAAAGCATAAAGATATGTTTTAAGTTTGTTCCAACCTTTTTGGGCACTCGTTCTGCCCATTCCGGCACTTGTGCCAGCAGCTACACCCCCCAGTCGCACCACTGCGTGTGAGAATGTGGATGTAGTCCAGTTGGTCAGACTTTGAAATCACTGCAAGAGAACTTGAAACAGTGTTTTCTCCAGTGAGATTCTGTGTTGCTTCTCTGTGTGGCTGTCCACTGGCTGATGTATTGTCACCTCAATTGAGCATTTGCTCAATAAACAAAATCTGCCAGTCTTAGAAAATTGATACCATAAGTTTTGATAAATACCCTTCAGTTAAGGAAAGAGGCACAGAATGCCAACAGTAAAAACCCAGCGAGCCCTTAAATCCTTCATTCCGTCCTCCATCAAGTATCTGAATCAGCCACAATAAAATTAATAGTTGACCTATCACAGTCTCTACCGCTGCCAGTGCAATGTTGTTTTATCGTCTTAATTAATTTATCTCATTATAATATTGTCATATTGTTTTAGAATATTTATTTATTCCAATGTACATTATATTTATTTTTAGCTACTGTTTACATATTTACATGCTTGATTTTACTGTATACATGCATTACTATGTGACTTAAATATTGTGTTTTTATGCAACCTCCAAAGTGCAAAATGTATTTCCACTCTATGATTGGACAATAAAGTTATTATTATTATATTATTATTATTAACCTCTTAAGCCCTGAGTTTCTGAGGGCCTCAACACTCTTACCAGACTTGGGTTCACATAATGAACCGTTTTTTCCCCATCACAATTATGTAAAAGTGTATATAATCTGACCCAGAAAGGAATTATTTATACATTGATGTACACATCATTGTTGTATGACTAACTGAAACTAATTAATATATAATCCAAAATCCAAGATGGCCGACAATATATATGAAAATCAGTTTTGTTTTGTTGATTCCTCCATAATTATAAACAATTATCTTATCAATTATTATATCACTGCAAGATATAAGGTGTCTTCAATGAGTAACACAAAAACTAACACTCATACATCAATTTGGTTCTGTTTTATGTCACTCAGGAAGTTGGTCCTGTTTTTCTCAAATCAGGATTGAAATAGTACATACAGCAAATGACAATGCCATCACAAGTGCTATGTGGGATTTAGCACATGGTAGTACAAAGCAAAATTATATTGTATAAATCAGAATAAATTTGCCTACACTGTGTCATCAAAATTACTGTCGTGTGACTACAAAACTTATTGAAAATAATCAGAATATTATTTATTTCAACAATCCAGACAAGAAACAAGATGGACGATAAGATACATCAAAATCAGTTTTGTTTTGTGGCTAATGCACAATTATTTGACAGCGCAGAATCAAATGAAATATCGCCGATGTCAAACACGGCTGTCAACATCGCTGCTGCTTGTCATATTTTCATTCAAATCATCGGACATGCTAACTAAACAACTACAATTCTTGCTCATGAACATCGCTGTCATGAATAGTGAAATATCTATGATCGACTGCTGATTTAATCTAGCTAGAAAGTAAAAAAATTCTTGATAGATATATGTAAACTTTGTGTCAAACTGTTGGTAAATCTCCTGTCTACATCCGGGTATAATTTGACGAAGTTTCCGCGAAAAACTAGTGACATCTAGCGATTATTGTACACACTAGTGTAAAATCACGACACATCGTTCTTCCGGATCCACAGCACAATGGAACATGGGGTAGTTTGATTGATCTTAAAACTCATTGTTTTCTAGGGAAAAAGATTGAGCAACGTCTGATAGCAATCTCCAAGGCATACCGTGTCATTGTAATTACATATCTTGACAAGTGTCATCCATATTGTATATTGCACATAATACGTCTGTTGACCTCATGCATCATTATTGCTTTGACGAATGTTTGACTGTCGTAACTCAGAAACTACAAATATTTGATCAAAACTGTGTAACCATTATTGTGTTATGTGGTGCCACCTGGTTGGTGAAAACAAAGTTATCGCCATCTAGTGTGAAATAGTGAAATCATTTTTGAGAACCCCCAAAAATGGTTAAAAATACATGTAGTACTGTACATATATGTATGGTTATTAGAATGCAATTTTTTATATTTTCATGTCTCAAATACCTTTAGTTATGCTTAAATTTTAGATTTTAAAACCAAATACACCAATAGTAATACAGTCTGTAATAGCATAATCAGTAATAAATTTATAATTAATATACGGTTTGTCTTAGTAAGAGTCCCCCATTCCATATTATGACATAATCATTTATTTTCTTACCATACATTATATACATATCACTTGTTTTTGTTTGTTTTCAAGCTGGCTGAAATGCATTATTTTATAAGGCTTTTTGTAGTGATTAGCATTAGTAAAAACAGTCTTGGATACAAGAATAATGTTTTGTATTACAGATATATGTTTGTGTGTGTGTGCGTGTGCATGTGCACGTGCAAGCATGCGTGTGTGTGCACGCACGCACGTGCACAAGGAGAGAGAAAGAGGGAGGAGAGAGGATAGGACTAGGAGAGGGAGAGGGAGAGGGAGAGGGAGAGGGAGAGGGAGAGGGAGAGGGAGAGGGAGAGGGAGAGGGAGAGGGAGAGGGAACGTAGTGAAATGTATGTGATTAGTAAGAAGAACAGTACAACCTGATTGCAGCTGGTCCAGTGACACAGAAGTGAACAGTCAATCACATGACCTTGTGCTATCAGTGCAGAGATGACAGAAGCTGTGTAGAGAGACAGAAGCTGTGTAGAGATGACAGAGGCTGTGTAGAGATGACAGAGGCTGTGCAGAGATGACAGAAGCTGTGTAGAGAGACAGAAGCTGTGTAGAGATGACAGAGGCTGTGTAGAGATGACAGAAGCTGTGTAGATATGACAGAAGCTGTGTAGAGATGACAGAGGCTGTGTAGAGATGACAGAGGCTGTGTAGAGATGACAGAGGCTGTGTAGAGAGACAGAAGCTGTGTAGAGATGACAGAGGCTGTGTAGAGATGACAGAGGCTGTGCAGAGATGACAGAAGCTGTGTAGAGAGACAGAAGCTGTGTAGAGATGACAGAGGCTGTGTAGAGATGACAGAAGCTGTGTAGATATGACAGAAGCTGTGTAGAGATGACAGAGGCTGTGTAGAGATGACAGAGGCTGTGTAGAGATGACAGAAGCTGTGTAGATATGACAGAAGCTGTGTAGAGATGACAGAGGCTGTGTAGAGATGACAGAGGCTGTGTAGAGATGACAGAAGCTGTGTAGATATGACAGAGGCTGTGTAGAGATGACAGAGGCTGTGTAGAGATGACAGAGGCTGTGTAGAGATGACAGAAGCTGTGTAGATATGACAGAGGCTGTGTAGAGATGACAGAGGCTGTGTAGAGATGACAGAGGCTGTGTAGAGATGACAGAAGCTGTGTAGAGACGACAGCAGCTGTGTAGAGACGACAGCAGCTGTGTAGAGACGACAGAAGCTGTGTAGAGACGACAGAAGCTGTGTAGAGACGACAGAAGCTGTGTAGAGACGACAGAAGCTGTGTAGAGATGACAGAAGCTGTGTAGAGGCGACAGAAGCTGTGTAGAGACGACAGAAGCTGTGCAGAGACGACAGAAGCTGTGCAGAGACGACAGAAGCTGCGTAGAGACGACAGAAGCTGTTTAGAGACGACAGAACCTGTGTAGAGACGACAGAACCTGTGTAGAGACGACAGAAGCTGTGCAGAGACGACAGAAGCTGTGCAGAGACGACAGAAGCTGTGCAGAGACAACAGAAGCTGTGCAGAGACGACAGAAGCTGTTTAGAGACAACAGAACCTGTGTAGAGACGACAGAAGCTGTGTAGAGACGACAGAAGCTGTTTAGAGACAACAGAAGCTGTGTAGAGATGACAGAAGCTGTGTAGAGACGACAGAAGCTGTGTAGAGACGACAGAAGCTGTGTAGAGACGACAGAAGCTGTGTAGAGATAACAAAAGTTGTGTATGACAGTCGTGGCAGTTCACAGCCAAACATAAAAACATTTCCACATGTAAAGATAACTGAACATCAGAACAGACGTCCGCTCGTGATAACAGATACAAATAATGAAAAACATGCATTTGATTACAGCGTTTTTTACACAAAACAAATACACATTTTCCGTCACGGTCGCGGGAAGACTCCAGGAGGTGATTGATAGCGATGACGCCCTCTGACACAGAGGGAACTGTGAACGCATGTAAACAAACCGGGGAGTGAAGGGAACACTATCTTCCTGTCACCACGCTTGACGAATGATGCTTCACTCAGCAGTTTTTATTGATTTCCTCTCTATGAGGCTGTGGCTCCGTACATACACTTTTAGCTTCTGTTCCAGTGTGAATGGTCAAAGACAGATTCTGTGATTGGTCACCCGAAGTGTGTCATATTGACAGGGATCAAAGGGTTTGTTTGTGTTGAATTGCTATTTTCAAGCATCCATTTGTGGGTGTCTTTTTAACAAGATTTAACAAGATTGCCACCTAGAGATTCAACTCTATATGGCATGTGGACCAGGAAGCCTTTTAGGCTTATCGAGAGTCCAACCTATCTATCTAAGTACACGTGTATAACCCGCCCGTCTTAGGTATATGTCGATTTTATTTTTAAATATATTAACACTACTAGCACCTACACAATCAGCTGGTAATCTGTTCCATTCGTTTACTGTTCTTTGTGAAAATGAAAATTTTCTAATATCCAGTCTACACTGCTTCTTTGCTAATGTAACTCCATGTCCTCTAGTCCTTCTCTCTTCCTTGACTGTGAAAAAAATATTTCTGTCAATATTTTCATATCCATTCAATATTTTAAACACCTCAATCTGATCTCCTCTCAATCTTCTGGTTTCTAGTGTTGTTAAACCACATTCTTTTAGACGCATTTCATAACTAATATTCCTGAGTTTTTGTATCATTTTGGTTGCTCTCCTTAGTTAGTCACTTTGAGGTTCTGTTGGTCACGTTAAGCTGTTTCTTTTCAGTGCAAGTAGATCAAGCTTAGGGATTACTGGGTGTTTAGGTTTCTCTCCCTTCCTCCCTTGTTCCCACCTCTCCCTCCCTCCTTCACACCATCAGTTAATCCTATCTTTCCTTTTACTCTCCCACCCTCACTCCTTACTCCCCTTTCTCCCTCCCTCCATCTCTCTCTCCTCTCCATCCTAGTCCTACTTTCCCACGTTCCCCATCCCTCTTTCCATATCCCCTTTCTCCCATGTGTGATAGTAGACAAAGTCTACTTATTTAATTTATTTGTTTCTTATTTTTCCTTCCATCATGACATCGAAAAGTTAAAAGAAATTGCAGGAATTACACCAGATATTGACTGTATTTATTTTCAACAATATAGCAATAATTATTTACAAACACTTTTTATAAAACAAATACATTACGGTTTAACAAAGTCAAAACTAATTTGATAAGATTGTCACCCTGAGCCCCCCAAAAAACGCAGGTAGAAAATGGCCAAGGACTTATAGAGACGTGTTGTGATTAGACAAACATTACAGCAACATACCTGGTAGTATTTATTTATGTAAGTCAGATGTTAAATAAAGACAGTAAAAACAAAATACACATGCCATCTTGTATCATCAGCAGCACGTGCAAGATATTGCAGACCGACTTAAGCTTAGTAAAGTTCACCATTAATAATATTGTAGAATATTTGTTAAATGCTCGGGGCCCCTCCACTGACCCAGGATAGATTAGTCGTTGCCTTGTCTGTCAGTACAGCAGCTGTTTTACCAGGGTAGGGTGGAAGTGGAGGAGGGTGGGGGAGTATGGAATGTGGGCGTGGTTATCTTAAAGACAAGTCATTCACGCACACATTTAGTTTATGAGCAGTTATCATTCATCAAACTGCTGCATTTTCATTTACTCATCCTTAGACTCGCAATTGTTAGTTTTGTCGTTTAATTCATCACGCCAAGCCGTAAAGTGCCGCCCCTTTGCAGTGATAAAGCGAAGTTGTTAGCCGGCTTGAAAGCCGATGAAAGATGTGATTCGACGAATACACCACGGTAATGGCCTATGTAAATAAAGCCTATGATTAGCATCTAAACAGTATTGCTGCGCATAAAACATGCACACAATCTTACCTCTGTTGTCTGCCCATGTTCTAAGCGATCCATCGATAGTCGTCTGCACAGAACAACTCAAGCTTTTTGCTTCGTCCCGCATGAGATTGAGAGGCAGTTTGACTTAATGTGTCGTTTTTAACATAGTCACAGAAAACTCGCCTAGCGCGGAAAGTGACAGCGCCATCTATCAGAGGGCGACAACCCTTACATGAGGGTAAATGGCTATGCGTAATCACCGTCCACTTCCTGTATCGTATGGCAGTAACTATATTGTATGGGTTCACAGCAGGAGAGATTGCACTTTCCTTGGTAGATTACTGTCGGGGCAGTTGACTTGGCACGTTGCTGCAAATTTATTCACGAGAAGGTGTATTCGCAAGGCGAAAATAAACTGCTTCTGATGTTTTAAGGGTGTTTTTCACAGTGATCAGATGACGTTGGTCTTTGAAGTTGTCTGTGCACGTGTTAGATGAATTTTTGTGGAAAAGGTAATAAGATTAATTTGATAAGCGCAGGCTTTATATCATATTGCGAGCACTGAGTGGTGTTTGGGTAGTTGTTTGTGCCATTGTGATTGCTTATGTCCTGTATTGGGCCCGCTCCAGTCGGCAGCCGTGTAGGTGGATGTAGGATTTTTGTCAGGTTTTATTTCTGCTTCGATAGAACACCCCCACCCACAAATAACTCTGCACTGTTGCAATTACCCTTTACAAATTTTTCCGTCAATTGTTCCTATGCAGTGGTGATGACTGGATGTTTGGACAAACACTACACACTGATGGGGGAATGGATGAGTGGGGCTAGTTAATGGAAACACTGTCATATGGATCACTCTATATAATGTACATCTTCATTATCCTGTATGTTTGTCTGCCAGGGTCTGAAATTGGGAAGAAAAATTATTGCAAAACTTGTGGGATCAATGGGACGGTCAGGGATTTTGTCCACAGTGGGTTTTATCTTTCTCAAGACTGTGTTTCTTTACGGAGAATCAATGCAGGCAAGGCCTTTCTGTGACATGTGGCCTTTTGATTATGCTGCATCATGTGGTCTCTGTGCAGAACAAATGCAAGACCCTTCTGTAAATACTAGTCTCTGTAGAGACCAGACAGGCAGATACAGTTAGTCTCTGTAGAGACCAGACAGGCAGATACAGTTAGTCTCTGTAGAGACCAGACAGGCAGATACAGTTAGTCTCTGTAGAGACCAGACAGGCAGATACAGTTAGTCTCTGTAGAGACCAGACAGGCAGATACAGTTAGTCTCTGTAGAGACCAGACAGGCAGATACAAAGTCTTTCCGAAGACTACATGTTACACTTTCTGTGGAGAAACATAGGTCAGGGGCGTGGACAGTTGACCAGTGGACAGTTGACCAGTGGACAGTTGACCAGTTGACAGTTGACCAGTGGACAGTTGACCAGTGGACAGTTGCCCAGTGGACAGTTGCACAGTGGACAGTTGACCAGTGGACAGTTGACCAGTTGCCCAGTGGACAGTTGACCAGTGGACAGTTGCCCAGTGGACAGTTGCCCAGTGGACAGTTGACCAGTGGACAGTTGACCAGTGGACAGTTGACCAGTGGACAGTTGACCAGTTGACAGTTGACCAGTTGACAGTTGACCAGTGGACAGTTGCCCAGTGGACAGTTGCCCAGTGGACAGTTGCCCAGTGGACAGTTGCCCAGTGGACAGTTGCCCAGTGGACAGTTGCCCAGTGGACAGTCGCCCAGTGGACAGTTGCCCAGTGGACAGTTGCCTAGTGGATGTTGAAATTTAGGCTGAGGGTCAGCCTCATTCCGCCAATTAACGCTGATTCAAACGTTGAATCGGCAGTCGACGGTAGTCTGCAGTCGGCGTCAGATAAGGAAGTATTCAAGATGTCAAGTCGGCTGGTGTGTGCTGTTTTCTTTTTATAACACAACGGTCGGTGGTAACTTGGCCAATAAGAAGGCAAGGCGCGATGATATGACAGATCTCGACATAAGGCTATACCCACATCTTTTATTATTAGTTTTCAAGCCAAGTCAATCCAAAAAATGTCATTTTTTATTTTAATAATTTTGTTTTCATATTTTACTAACATGGCGATTTTATTTCCCACTTCCGATTGGAAAAACATTACTGCTTGTAGTGTTCGCAACCTAAAATCCGCATAGTGACACTAGCGGCACTAATGGCACTAGTGGCACTAGTGGCACTAGCGGCACTAGCGGCACTAGCGGTACTAGCGGCACTAGCGGCACTAGCGGCACTAGTGGCACTAGCAGTAAATCTATTTTTTGAAGAATTCATTGGGTGTGACTGATTCAACTTCAACATAATGCGCATTTAAATATAAGGTTGTTTGTACTGATATAAAACAGTGTTCGACGCTGTGTAGTTCTTCGCTTGAAGATTGGTTAAATGCGCAAGCCATATCATCGTGAAGGCTGACGGTGAAGCTCTGAGTTATTACGATGTAACAGTCTCCTGGTGAGATCGCCGCTCTCTACTGCGTATTTCCCTGTGTATAAGTGGCGCTACCATGGTCAGCAGGTTGATGAATAAGTGAGGTGGCATTCTTAAGAAATATTTGTAGCTGTCCTGTTCCTTTTGGCGCAGTTCTTTAACTTAATGTACATACGCCCCTTATACCTCTCTCGCGACTATGTGTGGACGCATTCACACAATCATTGTCTTTGTTTCCTGTAGTTGAAGACGTCGGCGGTGGCGACATCGTAATGATGCAACTCACTATTGCCAGTCCCAAACTCATAATTCCTTCCTCTGTTAACGGCGTCATTCTTGTGAATAAATTCTCTCAAGTAAAAACCAAAGGGGTAAACACACATATTTATAATGATTTTTAAGGACACGTGCAGCGCCGACAGTCGGCCCTAGTCGGTTGGTGTGTGCTGGCAAAAGTCGGCGCTAGTCGGTGGAACTAATTGGCTTTTAGCACCAACTGTTTTTACGCCGACTGCCAACTGAAGTCGGCATTAGTTGGTAGGTGTGTGCTTAGCATTAGTTCCTTCTATAGACCCTACATTGTCACCCTCTGTGGAGAGCAGATACAAGTTCTTTCTGTAAATCTTACATCCTGCCCCTGTGTGGAGGCAGTTACAAGTTCTTTCTGTAAACCTTACATCCTGCCCCTGTGTGGAGGCAGATACAAGTTCTTTCTGTAAACCTTACATCCTGCCCCTGTGTGGAGGCAGATACAAGTTCTTTCTGTAAACCTTACATCCTGCCCCTGTGTGGAGGCAGATACAAGTTCTTTCTGTAAACCTTACATCCTGCCCCTGTGTGGAGGCAGATACAAGTTCTTTCTGTAAACCTTACATCCTGCCCCTATGTGGAGGCAGATACAAGTTCTCTCCGTAAATCTTACATCCTGCCCCCCCCCCGTGTGGAGGCAGATACAAGTTCTTTCTGTAAACCTTACATCCTGCCCCTGTGTGGAGGCAGATACAAGTTCTTTCTGTAAATCTTACATCCTGCCCCTGTGTGGAGGCAGATACAAGTTCTTTCTGTAAACCTTACATCCTGCCCCTGTGTGGAGGCAGATACAAGTTCTTTCTGTAAACCTTACATCCTGCCCCTATGTGGAGGCAGATACAAGTTCTCTCCGTAAATCTTACATCCTGCCCCCCCGTGTGGAGGCAGATACAAGTTCTCTCCGTAAACCTTACGTCCTGCCCCTGTGTGGAGGTAGATACAAATTCTTTCCGTAAACCTTACATCCTGCCCCTGTGTGGAGGCAGATACAGGTTCTTTCTGTAAACCTTACGTCCTGCCCCTGCGTGGAGGCAGATACAGGTTCTTTCTGTAAACCTTACATCCTGCCCCTGTGTGGAGGCAGATACAAGTTCTCTCCGTAAATCTTACATCCTGCCCCCCCCCGTGTGGAGGCAGATACAAGTTCTCTCCGTAAACCTTACGTCCTGCCCCTGTGTGGAGGTAGATACAAGTTCTTTCCGTAAACCTGACGTCCTGCCCCTGTGTGGAGGCAGATACAGGTTCTTTCTGTAAACCTTACGTCCTGCCCCTGTGTGGAGGCAGATACAGGTTCTTTCTGTAAACCTTACGTCCTGCCCCTGCGTGGAGGCAGATACAGGTTCTTTCTGTAAACCTTACATCCTGCCCCTGCGTGGAGGCAGATACAGGTTCTTTCTGTAAACCTTACGTCCTGCCCCTGCGTGGAGGCAGATACAGGTTCTTTCTGTAAACCTTACATCCTGCCCCTGTGTGGAGGCAGATACAAGTTCTTTCTGTAAACCTTACATCCTGCCCCTGTGTGGAGGCAGATACAGGTTCTCTCTGTAAACCTTACATCCTGCCCCTGCGTGGAGGCAGATACAAGTTCTTTCGTAAACCTTACATCCTGCCCCTGTGTGGAGGCAGATACAGGTTCTTTCTGTAAACCTTACATCCTGCCCCTGTGTGGAGGCAGATACAAGTTCTTTCTGTAAACCTTACATCCTGCCCCTGTGTGGAGGCAGATACAGGTTCTTTCTGTAAACCTTACATCCTGCCCCTGTGTGGAGGCAGATACAAGTTCTTTCTGTAAACCTTACGTCCTGCCCCTTGTGGAGGCAGATACAGGTTCTTTCGTAAACCTTACTCCTGCCCCTGGTGGAGGCAGATACAGGTTCTTTCTGTAAACCTTACTCCTGCCCCTGGTGGAGGCAGATACAGGTTCTTTCTGTAAACCTTACTCCTGCCCCTGGTGGAGGCAGATACAGGTTCTTTCTGTAAACCTTACGTCCTGCCCCTGGTGGAGGCAGATACAGGTTCTTTCTGTAAACCTTACTCCTGCCCCTGGTGGAGGCAGATACAAGTTCTTTCGTAAACCTTACTCCTGCCCCTGGTGGAGGCAGATACAGGTTCTTTCGTAAACCTTACGTCCTGCCCCTGCGTGGAGGAGATACAGGTTCTTTCGTAAACCTTACTCCTGCCCCTGTGTGGAGGCAGATACAGGTTCTCTCTGTAAACCTTACATCCTGCCCCTGCGTGGAGGCAGATACAGGTTCTCTCTGTAAACCTTACGTCCTGCCCCTGCGTGGATGCAGATACAGGTTCTCTCTGTAAACCTTACATCCTGCCCCTGCGTGGAGGCAGATACAAGTTCTCTATGTAAACCTTACATCCTGCCCCTGTGTGGAGGTAGATACAGGTTCTTTCTATGAACCTTGCATCCTGCCCCTGTGTGGAGGCATATACAGGTTCTTTCTGTAAACCTTACGTCCTGCCCCTGCGTGGAGGCAGATACAGGTTCTTTCTGTAAACCTTACATCCTGCCCCTGCGTGGAGGCAGATACAGGTTCTTTCTGTAAACCTTACGTCCTGCCCCTGCGTGGAGGCAGATACAGGTTCTTTCTGTAAACCTTACGTCCTGCCCCTGCGTGGAGGCAGATACAGGTTCTTTCTGTAAACCTTACGTCCTGCCCCTGCGTGGAGGCAGATACAGGTTCTTTCTGTAAACCTTACGTCCTGCCCCTGCGTGGAGGCAGATACAGGTTCTTTCTGTAAACCTTACGTCCTGCCCCTGCGTGGAGGCAGATACAGGTTCTTTCTGTAAACCTGACGTCCTGCCCCTGCGTGGAGGCAGATACAGGTTCTTTCTGTAAACCTGACGTCCTGCCCCTGCGTGGAGGCAGATACAGGTTCTTTCTGTAAACCTTACATCCTGCCCCTGCGTGGAGGCAGATACAAGTTCTCTCTGTAAACCTTACATCCTGCCCCTGTGTGGAGGCAGATACAAGTTCTCTCTGTAAACCTTACATCCTGCCCCTGTGTGGAGGCAGATACAAGTTCTTTCTGTAAACCTTACATCCTGCCCCTGTGTGGAGGCAGATACAAGTTCTCTCTGTAAACCTTACATCCTGCCCCTGTGTGGAGGCAGATACAGGTTCTCTCTGTAAACCTTACATCCTGCCCCTGTGTGGAGGCAGATACAAGTTCTCTCTGTAAACCTTACATCCTGCCCCTGTGTGGAGGCAGATACAAGTTCTTTCTGTAAACCTTACATCCTGCCCCTGTGTGGAGGCAGATACAGGTTCTTTCTGTAAACCTTACATCCTGCCCCTGTGTGGAGGCAGATACAAGTTCTTTCTGTAAACCTTACATCCTGCCCCTGTGTGGAGGCAGATAAAAGGTTCTTTCTGTAAACTTACATCCTGCCCCTGTGTGGAGGCAGATACAAGTTCTTTCTGTAAACCTGACGTCCTGCCCCTGCGTGGAGGCAGATACAGGTTCTTTCTGTAAACCTTACGTCCTGCCCCTGCGTGGAGGCAGATACAGGTTCTTTCTGTAAACCTTACGTCCTGCCCCTGCGTGGAGGCAGATACAGGTTCTTTCTGTAAACCTTACGTCCTGCCCCTGCGTGGAGGCAGATACAGGTTCTTTCTGTAAACCTTACGTCCTGCCCCTGCGTGGAGGCAGATACAGGTTCTTTCTGTAAACCTGACGTCCTGCCCCTGCGTGGAGGCAGATACAGGTTCTTTCTGTAAACCTGACGTCCTGCCCCTGCGTGGAGGCAGATACAGGTTCTTTCTGTAAACCTGACGTCCTGCCCCTGCGTGGAGGCAGATACAGGTTCTTTCTGTAAACCTTACATCCTGCCCCTGTGTGGAGGCAGATACAAGTTCTCTCTGTAAACCTTACATCCTGCCCCTGTGTGGAGGCAGATACAAGTTCTCTCTGTAAACCTTACATCCTGCCCCTGTGTGGAGGCAGATACAAGTTCTCTCTGTAAACCTTACATCCTGCCCCTGTGTGGAAGGCAGATACAAGTTCTTTCTGTAAACCTTACATCCTGCCCCTGTGTGGAGGCAGATACAAGTTCTTTCTGTAAATCTTACATCCTGCCCCTGTGTGGAGGCAGATACAAGTTCTCTCTGTAAACCTTACATCCTGCCCCTGTGTGGAGGCAGATACAAGTTCTTTCTGTAAACCTTACATCCTGCCCCTGTGTGGAGGCAGATACAGGTTCTCTCTGTAAACCTTACATCCTGCCCCTGTGTGGAGGCAGATACAAGTTCTTTCTGTAAATCTTACATCCTGCCCCTGTGTGGAGGCAGATACAAGTTCTTTCTGTAAACCTTACATCCTGCCCCTGTGTGGAGGCAGATACAAGTTCTTTCTGTAAACCTTACATCCTGCCCCTGTGTGGAGGCAGATACATGCCAGGACAGCTGCAGGTCTTACTGCCCATGTGATTTACGCGATGTTTTGTCTTGCGGAGACATTAGCACTTGGCAACAGTAATAAAGCCCTGTCCACTTGACAGTTGGTTATCTTAGTCTGACAGAGACTTGTTGAGATCTCCACTTGACACACACAGACATGTTTAGTTTCGTCTGTGGGCTGCAGTCAGCACTAG
Organism: Ridgeia piscesae; assembly: GCA_025642075.2. NCBI lineage: Eukaryota > Metazoa > Annelida > Polychaeta > Sabellida > Siboglinidae > Ridgeia > Ridgeia piscesae. The sequence goes on along the minus strand of JAODUO010001103.1, from coordinate 126,413 downwards.
TGGGAAGGAGATCACTTGATACAACACCGTCCTTATGGCTGTCTCAGTGTCGGGCAATAGTTGTGTTTGATGGCATGATCTTAAGTGGACAACGTAGGTACATGTATATGGTAAATAAACATGGGATTCCAGCTCAAAATCCAGCAAAAATGTTTCTGCAAATTGAGTACATTACAAGTGAAAAAATGCCTTGCCTTATGGCGTTAGACTGGGTTTAAAACACGTGCTCTCCTGCAGAATCCAGGCCATCTGGGATGCGACTACCTGTAGAGAAATCTCCACCAGTTAATCCTGTGACTTTAATAATGAACTAGCGTAACCCACACATGACAACCCCCTGTGGAGTGGCACTCTGAGTGGCATCAATCACCACTGAAGTGATTCAGTCTTAAATGCATGTACACTGGCACTGTATAGGGAGTTGATTACCACTCAGATACCTCATACAAAATATGGTGACAGTTTGGATAGGCAATGATAGGTTTAAGTTGGTTGACATTAGTTTTCACCTAGGGGACTGTTTCTTTGTTTGTGTATGCAGTGACAGATTGTGTAGAGTTAGTGACACTTTGGTGATACTGTGATGACAGTGTGATGACACTGTGGTGACACTGTGATGCACTATGTTGTAGGATGGTGACAAGAACTACAAGCGACTCACCTGCTGTCAGTCTGTCGGTCTACGTCATGCGGGCTACGTCATCAGTGTCGAGAAAGTCATCAAGGTTGGTGACAAGTTGTGTCTGTCGTGACCCCTGGAGCTGGTCTGTCACCTCCCGTTTCAGTGATCGGATGCCCCCCCCACGAGATCAATCCTATGTTACCGTCATAGTGTCCTCACGGAACTGTTGAGTTGAACCACTTGTTCACTTCTTACTCCACACTCATCTCCTCCCATCGTCCATCCTGTCCCGATCTTCTCATTCCCTCCGGACCATTTCAGCTGTAGTCTTCTCTATTCTTACATCGTTGATGTCTTTGCCTCGGCTCTGTTCACTTGTCTGTCTGGCTGCATTCTTACCATGTCGCTTCATCTCTCAGATCTTCTCGCTCCGACCTCCATCCTTCTGTCTTGTCGTGGTCTGATACTTCCTCTCACATGCACTGGTTCCTGTAGTCACTTCATATCTTCCTCGTCTTTGAAAGAGTTCTCAGCATCTCCATCACCATCAGCCCATCTCCACACACTTTCTCACTTAAAGCAAACACTTCCAAATATACATATGAGATAGACACCTTGTATATGAGGACCACACTACTTTACACCATGACATTATGGTGGCTCCTGTGACAGCACATTATTGTCTTAATAGGAGCTACCGACCCCAGTTTGTAGAAGTTATATGATTGTGGTTTTGTTTGGTACAACAAGAATTACTATAACTATAAGTGCACACATTTGTATGTATTGTA